>JAJJWW010003894.1:0-53847 GCA_023531295.1 Papaver armeniacum
CGCAATTTTGCTGAGCTGCCAATGGTGTGCCAAATGGGTATCTTGTTGAAAAATTTTACAGTCTCCATGGGAATTATGAAAAGTCGGCAAGATAAGCATGTTACGACCTTGCCGACTAATATTCTCAGGGATTGAATTTTTGGGTTCACAGATTTCAATGGCCGTTGCTTTTCCCTTACCTTTTTCCTCTGATTTGATCTTTTGATATTACCTGTTAGAATCTTTTTTGTTGCTTGATCGTTTAGAATCAACCATATTTTTGGAAAATCAAAGTTGAAGATTTTCGGTTGATGAAAGAAATGGAAGAAGATGAAGAGGAAGAACAAAGAGATTAGAGAAGAAAGATTTTTTTTTTTTGAAAAAGGCAAGATTGAAATAAAAAAGAAAGAGTGCTAAGATAGCACCCTCCATAGATACAAGAAAGAGGTGAGCAGAGAGTTTACAACAAACTACTCCTAAGCAAATTCACCCAATCAAAACGAAATCATCAAGCTTAATATTTTTAAACGAATCAACATTGATAGTCCAGCTAAGTAATAACAACTTGATATCTAAAATAAGAGAACTTAAAGTTTTTTTCCTTTGTTTCTTCGCTATTAAGATCTCATTTCTTTCCAGCATAATATTCTATTAGGGAAGATTAAGAATTTTTTAATTTTTAATTTTAGGGTTTAATTTTAAATTAATTAGTTCAAGGGTATTAAAGTAAAATCACCAATTTTGACCACCCCTTAGCAAGGGCACTAGGTCCATTTAAATCTGGATATACTCCAATTAATCTGGATATACCCCAATCTGGCGAGGATAATAATCCACAAACCGAAATGAAATGAAATAGTAATACCACACACCAGCATAATATTCTACTATATATAAATTAACTAGGCAGGATCTAGCTAGCTAGCTAGAACACCATCATCTGACTACTTTATTAGAGAGTGGAAAGGGAACGGGACACTATCAATGGAAGCAATTTCGAGGATTAATTTAGGACCCCAACGCCAATGGTAATGAACCGGTAACTCGCTCTTAATTTAGCTATCTATATACCTCTTGAATCTTGCGAAAATGCTAAACGTCCCCCACTCCCTTCCCCCACTCCTTTCCCCCGCCTATGTGTCAAGCATCTGTTTGTTAAACCCAATAATAATGGGACCCCCTGCTAATCTCAATCCAGGGATCAATGGCTAAGAACGATGACACGTAATGGGGGAAAGGAGTGGGGGAAGAGATTGGGGGAAGTGTAGCACTTTCGTGAATCTTGATGCTGTATATACAGTTTGTTTTAAATTTGCAATGGGAAGCTACGTTGCATCGATCACTGAACTCAATAGAATTGTGCAAGGTCATCCACGGTAATTTCTGATCCAAATAGAATTGTGCTCTGCCTTCTCTCCTCTCTCCTCTCTCCTCTCTCATTTTTCAAGCAACTTTACTTGAGTGGAAACTAAATGGTTACCTGAAATCAACCCATTTATGTCGTTATAAGACCGTTAACTTCTTCTAACGGTAATTTCTTATCGAATTTAGGAAATAAAGAAGATCTTGAATTTTCAAATGAACTGATCCTAACATTTGAGATACTTACAAAACTTCAGCTTTCAAAGTCTCGTAAATACTTTTTTCAAATGTTCTAAGACACCATATTTCCTAAGATACCGTTGATAATGTAAAACCCAAGTTACAAAGTTTCTAAGACACGGAAGATACTAGAGGCTCAAAAGACACTTTGAAGATTATCACTACTAAAGCCACCCAGAAATTTCATATAAGTTCTAAATCTCTTGTTTCCTTAATCTTGAATCGAAGGAGTCATTAATCGTAACAAACGGGCCCAAGATTCAAAAGTTTCCTTCACCGCCGGCACTAAAAGTATTCCCGCCAAAGATTTTTGTCGCCTCTATAAATTGCATCCACCTCTCCTTTAATTTATTTTCTCTGTCAAGTTCTTCAATTAGCTATTGATAATCCTTAGTATTAATTGTAAACTGATCTCGTTTTTGGTACTCCTGCTTTTGATATTCTTGTCTTTTGTTAGCTTCATCCATTCCCGTTTTGTTTTGGTGTTTCTCAGTATCATTTTTAATTGATCTTTCGTTTTGGAAATTTAATTTAGGGATTTTAGTCGATCCATTCTTTCCTTGTTTTGTCCATCGTTCTTCTGTGTATCTCCTTCTTTACTCCTTTCTTCCGATCTATTTTTAACCTGGTTTTACCTTTGTGCCCCTCAAGTGTGTAGTCCCCAGTGGCATAATGACTCCCCTTAGCAATTACTACGACTCTCCCCACTCCTTGAAAATAAGGATGGGACACGTGCTGGGGATAAAGCCACACAAAAAATACCTATTCTGTATCACGAGATTAGATTTGTATCACTCGTTTCTTTACCCACCGATTAATAAGAACCAAGAAAATCAAACCCTAATACCCAAACCAATCAATACCCAAATCAAATCTCTCATACTGCTGCCAGAAATTTTATTTTTGGAAGGCAGCGACCATTAATCAAGGAGATAGGGGTGTACAGAATGCCTGGAAGCCTGCGGTCTGCCATGTATCGCCCGAGTCCGAAGGAGCCCATGGGCGCCCGACAGCCTGTCATGGGCTGGGGCTCAGCCGCCAGATAATTACAAGTGGGCGGACCCGGATTTTTGTTCAAATATTGGGGTCAGGCTGTTTACTTTGACCGTAGCTTTGTTTAGTTACGGCTTTGCCCTAAGCGCCAATAGCCTCGAATAATGTTTTCTACTAGTGTGATGGATTTCTCAAGAACTTAAATTTCATATGTGGACAATTTATTGAGGTTAGAGAAAATTCTGAATTACATTTCTCAATAATGAATATGAATTGCTTGAACTATCATTTGAACGAGTTACAGATATATCATCATTCATCAAGACAAAAAAAACATATATACTTTAAAATTTTGAATTATCTATTGGGCCCGAGGCTGCCGGTGCCCGACTTGGCTCTGTATTGTTTCACGAGGTATGGGACGGGCCATGGGCATTAAATTTTTGTTATTGCCCGGCTCGGCCTGTTAAACTTAATGGGTAGTAAGGACTACAATCCCGTCCGGCCCGGCTTGTGCTATAATCGGGCTTGGGCTGGCCTTCCCGGCCCGATGTACACCCCTAAAAGCAGAAAATTTTGGAGAGGAAAGTATTCAGGAGACCTAATTTTAATTACAACTATTGGAATTTCAAGAAGCTACCTGGTTTAATTGCTAAAAAGAAAAGCGCATGTGAGGTAAGCCTAAACCAAAATACCTACAATTTTCATCTTAGCTACATGATAAATATGAACATTGTCAAACATTCAAACCAGGATAGAATACAAATCACCATTGCTATACTGAATTGCAAACTTTTATATGTGCAAAATTATCAAACCAGAATGATGCACGTTTTTGGTAATGTTTTAACTTACAATATTATGTGTATTTTGGCTTGTTTATTTCACATGTACTCATCTATATTGTTATCTAGTATTTATGCTCTAAGTTATGTTAACAATGATAGCCGGACTGCGCCGAACCAGGTCTTTCTTCTTTATTCCCTTTCTTATATGGACTGTGATGAGTTCTTAAGTTTCATCCACCCTATTTACTTGCATTGGTTTGACCTATACAGCATGAACATCAATTTCCTTGTCTTCCAATATCCTGAGGTTTCCTACTTTTGGCAATTTATTAAAATTCTTTCTTGGAATTGCCAAGGACTAGGACCTAGAGACACTAGACAGCAACTAGGTAAACTCATCCACAATAATAATCCTAACATCGTTTTCCTATCTGAAACAAAAATACATAAATCATTTGTGGAGAAAATCCTGCATAAATCTTTGTTATATAACCATGTTTGTCAAAACCCAGTGGGAATTGCAGGAGGTCTCGCCGTTGCCAGGGACAATTCTGTGAAACTTAAGGTGCTCTACCAAGATGATAACCAGATCAATTGTGAAATTTGGAATGAAAAACTAAGTCGGTTTGGGTTCTAACCTGTATGTATGGGAGCCCTTATAAAGATAGTAGGAAAGATAAATCTTGGGAAGTAGTTAACCATATGGGTCATAATATGCTCACTCCTTGGATAGTATTAGGAGACCTTAATGTCATCCTCCACCCTGAGGAGAAAAGAGGGGGTAAACCGGCTAATCTCACTACCATTTCGAAGTTTGATTCCATGTTCAATAATTTGGGGCTTAAGGATATAGGATGTATAGGTTTTCCTTTTACCTAGTCCAATCATCACACCGACAACTCTCTCATTGAAGAGAGATTGGATATAGGATTAGCTAATGGGGATTGGCTCACCCTTTTCCCTAAATGTAGTATCAGACATCTCAGCCATGTTGGATCTGACCACTCTCCATTATTTTTGAATACAGAGGTTCCCTCGTTTTCTTGCCATAAACCCTTCAAGTACTTCAGCATGTTTCAGGAAGAACAAAACTGTAGAGACCTAATCCACTCTTCTTGGAATGGTAACTTCCAAGGCTCCCATGCTTTTATTCTTGTTAATAAACTCTCTGTTGTTAAATATGAGGTTAATCGCTGGAACAAACTTGACTTTGGAAATATACATCATAATCTTGCCGCTCTTACGCATAAACTTGATTCTATCATGAATACCCCTAACATAAGATTGGATGATCCTAGCATTCGTAATACTAAATTGGAAATCCAGAAAATGCTTGATTATGAGGAAGAACTGTTGAAAATAAAAGGTAGAGAAAACACGATCCTCCTAGGTGATAGAAACAATCACTATTTTCACCAAAATGTTGTTATTAGACAAAGAAGAAATCAAATAGTTGGGTTGTATGACAACAATAATTTGTGGATAGAAAGTAGGAATAATATTGCTAATTGCTTGAATATTCATTTTGAAAATTTACTTACTACTTCTTCTCCTACTATTAATCATGATATAGTTAATCTTGTTCCCTCTCAAATTACCGAAGTTGATAATATCTTGTTGATGTCTAAGCCTACTGATATTGAAATTCATGATGCTCTCTTTAACATGCCACCTAATGCCAGTCCGGGACCAGATGGTTTCCCGGCTTGTTTCTTCCAAAAGAATTGGGAGCTTGTCAGTAGTGATATCATCAAAACTGTTCAGGCCTTTTTCAGTAGTGGGCACATGCTCACTCAGCTAAACTAAACTTGTATATCCCTAATCCCGAAGGTATTGCACCCTACAACTCCAGGAGACTATAGACCTATAAGTCTATGTAACATTGCTTATAAAATAATCTCTAAAGTTCTGGCTAATAGGTTGAAACCTATCTTAGACAAGTTGATTTCTCCCTATCAATCGGCTTTTGTTAAAAACCGGCTAATATCTGACAACATCCTTGTTGCTCATGAGATAATTCATGCCATGAGGAAAAGAAGAAATCTAAAACTGACTACCTTGGCCTGAAAATTGATATGTCTAAAGCCTTTGACCGGTTTGAGTGGGATTTTTTGATTGTTATTCTAAAAAAAATGGGATTCTGCGATGCTTGGTGTAACCTTATACACCAGTGCATTAGCACTAGCTCTTCGTCCATTCTCATAAATGGAGCCCCTAGTAAACCTTTCAAACCGACTAGAGGTCTGAGGCAAGGAGATCCTCTATCTCCCTACCTCTTCATCTTGTGCATGGAATCCTTCTCGAGGACTCTTACCAACGCTGAAAATCAGGGGCTAATCACGGGATTTAGATTAAACAAGCATTGCCGACTATAACTCATTTGCTCTTCGCAGATGACTGCCTAATCTTCACCAAGGCCACTACCACTCAGAGCTCAAACCTCCTAACCATACTTGAGGAGTATGGTAACACTTCGGGTCAAATGATAATTTTTTTAAATCTGGCATTTTCTTTACACCTCACATTAGTAATAGCTTTGGTAAGTCCATAATTGACATCCTTAAGGTTAAGAAAATTAGGCTTGATGATAAATACCTAGGAGGACCCTTATTTACCAATAAATCGAAAATTGCTTGCTTTGATAATCTGTTGGATAAGATGGGTGGTCGTCTCACAGGTTGGAAAGGAAAATCTGTTACCCCTGCTAGTAGGGAAATCTTAGCTAAAACTGTCCTTGAAACCATTCTTGTTCATAACATGTATACTTTCATTCTTCCTAAACAAATTACTAAGAAAGCTTCGGGTCTAATTAGAGACTTCTGGTGGGGAAAATCTGGTGACCCTAGTGTCTCCAAAGGTGTGTATATGAAGAAATGGTATAAACTCAATGTTAGTAAGGAAAAAGAGGGGAATGGCCTAAAAGATCTAAAAAAATGAATCTCGCTCTGATTGCGAAGAATGCTTGGAGATTGTTTAAACAGCCTAACTCGATTTACTCTAGGACTATGAAGGGTAGGTACTTTCCTCATACCAAACCTTTCCATGCTAGTTGTAATGATGGTGCCTCTTGGGCATGGAAAGGGATCCACAAGGGTCTTATGCTTGTGAAAGAGTATACCATTTGGGAAATAGGTAGAGGTAATAGTGTTCATATCATAAACCCTGACTACATTGGAAACCATACTTTAGTTGAACACTTAATCACTGACAAGGGTTGGGATACCCATGATTTACAACAAATTTTCGATTTGGTACACTATTGCGAAAATTTTAACTATCATCCCTGATAGAAACAAAGACGACATTCTTAGATGGATTGATAATCCTCAAGGGAGGTTCACTAGTAAATCTTTATATGATCTTCTTTTGACAATAAACAGGAACAAATTACGGATAGTCTTGCGATGAAAATTTGGGATCTAAATGTTCTGCTAAAAATTAAGTTCTTTATTTTGGAATGTCAAAACCAATATTGTGCGTTATAGTGGTTCCATGTCTGTTCATATTAACCATATTGACCCCATCCGTTCTTTGTGCATGAATGATATTGATATAGGGGAACACTCTCTTATGCACTGTCCTTTTACTAAGGCTGTTTCGTATTTTTTCTCTTTAAATCTGGAAAATGTTGTTCGTGGCTTTACCACTTTTAATGACTGGTGCTTGAGCTAGTTCCAAACCACACACCCCCAAACTTATTTTGGCCCATGGAAGGATCTATGCGCCACCATATGTTGGTTTATATGGACGACAAGATGTGAAGTAATCTTTCAAAAGACTAACCCCTGTCCTTGTAGGACAGGAAAACTCATTATAGACCATTTGAGCTTGATCTTGGGTCTGCAAGATAGAAACATAACTAGATCACCTTCTAGAACCCCTATCACACAACCTCCTGAAATAAAACTAAATATCTCCTTTACTTATTTGACATATTATGATCATGTAACAGGCCTAACTGGTATTGGTGTTGCGATTAAAGGGCTTAATGGAGAAACCATTGGCAAAAAGACAAGAAGAGCCAGAGTCCATGGAAAAGAAGAAGGAGACTGCCTAGCTGTCCACGATGCTCTGGAGTGGGCTAGCCAACTAAATTGCAAAGCTTTTTATCTAAAAGGAAACAACACCCAGATCAACAAGACTTTACAAGGAAGCTTAAGGCGAACCAGTTGGAAAACCAATCCCAGGATGGATCAGCTGCTTCTTATTTTATCCTCTTTTGATGTTGTTATATGTAAGGACATTAAGTCCAAAAACTATCTGGAACTCATAAAATTAGCTCAAACTGGGGTAAGAAACCTAAGTCCTCAAATGTGGGAAGCAACAACTATTTTATCAGATTGTCAGTAACCTCTGTTTTTATCTAAAAAAAAAAACGATAACCAAGAAGGGGAATATTTGTCACTATTCAAACTCTTTGCCGTACATAATGTCAAAATATGGTCATGAAAATAAATCTCTTTTTTTGATATAGTAATCCAAAATGATAGTGAAAACAACCAGATTTAAGGGAAGACTAATCAGATTTAAAGGAAAACAACACAGGCCATAACATAATGGAAGACTTGTACTATAACTCTGTGAATGATTTTGTTCTTCAGATTAAAAAATACCCTGATGAAAGAGGAAATAATGAGATGACACTAAAAATTCTTGTTTCTTTGAATGTAACTGACTCAAAATTCAAAACAGGCATTTGACTAATATTGGTTGATCATTCAGGTACAGTTAGAGAAGCTAGATGAATCTCTACTGACAGTACAACAATTGATGAGCTAGAAAAAGAAGGAACTTGTTGATGAGTGCCAAATATTGCATATTTCTACATCTATTTATTGGCATTTAACTCATCTTTTGTGCTTAGAAATCAGATATTATCCCAGATTCTGTGTTTCCTTTGTTTTCAAGAATAAATACTTGTACTAATTAATTTTGTGTTTTTAGGTAATAAATAAAGCTCGGAGAAATTGAGGAGCCAAAAGAGCGAAGAATTGGAGGCAAGCGTCTATGGAGCAGAAAGCCAAAGCCCGCGCACGCATCAGTTGCAACCCAACAAGAAGCAACCCAACTTACAAGACATGGGCCCAAGCTATCCAAGACCCGACCCACGACCCGGATTCAAACCCATCCTTTCCGAGCCGTTAGATTTGATCTAGTCTTCATCCAACGCTCGCTCCAGCTCTTACACATCATCTCTTGATACTTCGCTCAGCACCAAAAACCCACATCACCCTGAGCCGTTGAGATCTCCATCCCCCACATCCAACGCTCGCTTCAGCTGGCGCATCACTCCTTGCTACACCTGCTCAACACCGCAGCCACCTATATATTCCCCGATCGAACCAAAACCCTACTCCATTTCTCTTTCTCCTCCACCCGACCACAGCAGAGCTCTCCATCCCTCTGCTCTTCTTTTCTCTCCCGACCATGGCAGAGCAACCATCTCCTCCACCATCTCTCCTGACACCGCAGCCGCAACAGAGCCGCCATCTCCGCCTCCTAATGTCCCTCTATTTCTCTCATAGCTTCTTCCCTAGAGGCTAAGTGAGAAATAGAAAGAGAAGAGGGTTAGGGTTAGGGTTTCTCGAGCAGAGGAAGCAAACATCAATCAAGAGCCGCACAGACAGAAGAGAGAAGCGATTCAGAGAGTATGGGCGATTGGGTTTGTTTAATTTTCTATTTTGAAGTCAATTTTAGGGTTTTGAGTTTATGCATGTATAAATAGAAGAGTCTGTGTGTTAGAGTTTATGCCTGGCCAGCGAACACCAATAGGAGTTTAATTTGTGTTTTTAGTATTTGAATCATGTTCTAAGTAAAGCGCCTAGGGTGTTGATGAAACCCCTAGTTCATAATGCTAATATATCCAGTATTCATCTTTGTCTTGATGTGCTTAACAGTTTTAGGATGATCAATTATCTAATAAATTGAATAATCCCGTGATAGAGTGTCTTGTAAGAAGACACTCTATACTAGGGGAGAATTAGTGAGTTAGTTAAGTAAGATGTCCATCCGAAACCTTCGAGGGAAGGTACAAGGCACATTGGAGAACCTGGTTTGCCTTAGTGTAGAACTAGAGGGTTGATTTAATCACCCTAGTGCTTTCAATAACTGTTACAACCCATTTCTGCTTTAGTGATCATTTACAACAACAATTAGTCGCATCGACAAAACAATATTGGTATAACTCTGTCACTTGTTAGAAGTCAGTAGTAGTAAGCCTTTAGATCAACTTAGCACACCCATTTCTCTGTGGGATCGACCTGTATTTGCTCAGTGCTACATAATCGACACTGTGCACTTGCGGTTTATAACAAGTAGGCAAAATCAAACCCCTTTTAAGGCCTACCACTTGTAATTGCAGGAAATCCTACAATACACACCTCACAAGAATTCATAATATCTAACACATTTTTAAGATCAATAATCAATCTTTTTATTAATTGAATTGGGAGTTTTTACAAGAAGGAAATGAAATCAAGGATGTTATTACAACTCTAGACTTTCTCTCTCCTCTAAAATTTCTCTCTACTCTCTAAAAAGATCTCTCCTATTCATAAGCCCATTCGGCTCTTTATATAGGACAGTACATGATGGATGACAGCCAAGTTATCCCTTATGTTCGGATCTGACTTGCGACATTCTCGCAAGTGTACAAATGTACAATCTCGCTACGCTCCTAAACCTCGCTAGGTCTTCACATCTTTCTCGTGTTCTGGTTGTCGTCATCCATTGCGTCATTTATATTACTCGTCCGCGACGTCTTCACAATGTGTTGTTTATGGATTTCGCGAAGGCGTTGGTGTTGCGATATTCTGATCCTACATCTTGCCTCTTCTCATGTCTTCTATGCGAAGGAGAGAATGTCATGAGAACTAATCTACTCAAAATGCCGCAACTGTTCATCCTTATCTGTTTTGATATGACTCCGTACTTTTAAAAATTTTATTACACGTGTCCCTTCTTCCATTCATTTCTTGACACGTCTTTTTCAACCGTCCTTTCTCAACCGTTCATAACTACTCTTCGCGTTAAATGTGTTTGCCTTTTCGAAAATTCTTCTCTCTATATATATCTTTCTTACTCCTCTCTTCTTTTTTTTTACTCTCTTTCCTGTCTTCTCTGTAATTTCTCTTCATTATCTCTCCGTAACTTCCGCTCCTGCTACTGTAAATTTTCTTCTTTTTCATCTTCTTTTCATTCCCATACTCTGAAAGATGCCTCAAGTTGGTCGTAGATATGAAGTTCTTTTGGGAGATGTTCAAAAGGATTTGCAAAAGAAGGGTTTCACGTTATCCACTATTCCTAATCAAGAATCTAAATCCATTCTTTCTGCCAAATTATTTACTGATCATCATTGTGATGATTAAAAAATCATAATTTCGCTAGGTCAGATTCTCGCTGGCCTCCCCATTCCTCTCTACAATCCTGAACTTCCTTGTTTTATGAAATTCTTGCTCATGAGAAATTCTCGCGAGCTATCTACCAACTAAGAGGAGATTGTATCCGCTTAATGCTTGAGTTCGCCAATCGTGGTGCTGGTAAGGGATCTCTTTATCCCAATGTAGTCACAGATCCTAAATTTGTAGACTTAGAGATATTCGCTGAAAAGTATTCAGTAGATAGTTTCTTTGAAAACTATGAAGTAATAAACATGAAGAACGATAGAACTCGCTGGGGTGCCCGTTTGAAAAGGAGAGAAAATATTCCCAGCGAAAAAATACTTATGCAGGATATTGATTGGCATTCTGGTAAGAACAATGTTCCTCGCCATTCCAAAGATGACAAGTGGTGCGTCTTTCCATTATTTTTGAATGGACCTTATATCTCTGGTTCAAATGTACTCCCTGCGAATTAATTATCCCGAGAAAGCAAAAGAGGTATGCTTCCTAAATTTCGCTCAGCTTGTAATCTTTACTTCTTTTTATATCTACTAATCTTGCAAAATTTCCAGATTGTCAAATTGAGAAAAAAGTTACGAGAGAAATCCTAAGGCGAGTACCCTGGCAATTCTCCATTCGATCACGGATGAAGTAAGAAATACTTTTCTTTATTATCTTTAACAATATTGTTACCTCTGTTTCTTATCTTCATTCGTGTGTAAAGGTTGGCGTTGAGATTGCTGAAGAAGAAGAAAATCCTAAGAAGACCAAGGGTAAAGATAAAGATTCTCTTCGCAAGAGGAAATCCACGCTCTTCTCTCTAAAAAACGGAAGATCCATTCCTCTTCTCGCTCAAGTCTTCAATCCAGCGAAAGTTCTGATGAAGATAATGATGATGTTGACATCTCTCTCGTGAAGGAGAATCATCCAACTGAATCTTCTATGGCGCAACTGTCTAGTATCTTCTCTGACTCCATGCAGGGAATTGGAGATGATCGTCTTTCTAGTACATGCGAAGCTCTCGCAAGTATCTGTGATGCTCCTTTATTGGAGGGTGATGATTCTCTTCATGGAGTCTCAAGATCAGTGACTCCTAGTTTCCTAAATGCACTTGGTGTCTTGGTACGTTTTTATTCTTTTATTTCTTCCCATATTTTCGATTTTAAATCATATCTTGATAATTTCTTTATTTTCCTTTATAGTCTGCAAGAGCTTCCTTTTCTGTTGCCTCAGATCTCGAGAAAAGGCGCATCACTCTTGAAAAGAAGAATCTTCAGCTTCGCAAGAAAAATGAGGAGTTGGAAACTGAAGTTGTTGCCCTTCGCAAGAGAGATAAAGAATTTGAAAGTGAAACTGATATTCTTCGCGAAAAAGACCAAACAACTGGAAGTTGATTCCTCCACTCGAGAGAGATAAGATATCTAGTCTTCAAAGTGCCAATCAACAACTATATGTATGATACTCATCCTTTTTCCTTTGTTTTGTTCTCTAGTTGTTTTTCCTTATCTGACTCATCATTTTCGCAGACGTTTATAATCTTTATGATGAAGCCATTCTTCTTTACTCATTTCCTGAACCTATGGATAATGATGCTCTTCTCGCTCACCTCAAAAATTCTTTAAATAGTTTTTCAAATAATAAAATTAGGTCTCTTCCTCTAGACAAACTTCAATCCAAATTTCGCCTCTTAGAACTTGATCATAGATCTAGTTTGGGTTTAGCCAACCAACTTAAACGTCTATATATTAATTACCAAGAGAAAATTAATACTTTAAGGAAGAAAATTAGTGATCTTATAGATGAAAAAGATCGCATCGCTAATCAAGGTGCCCAAGCATTAGAGAAATTCCAAAAAACTATTCTTGAAGTTCAAGTTGAACGGGATGAATCCATTCGCCAAAATGCTATACTTAATGAAAGAGAGAATCAAATTCGCTCCCTTCTTCTCATAAACAATGACGATGAATTCGCTTGGGCTGCGAAAGTTTTAGATGACGCTAGAAATAATTTAGGTGTTAATGTTAGCCTTCAAGTTGAGCATACAGCCTTGATTAGGGATATGATTTATGACAGAGAAGGTTGTTGAACATTATTCTTTATTTAATTGTTTATTTTTTTATAAAGCTGTCATTAAGTTGCTGATTCATTGTCATATGTTCGCATAGGCTGAGGAGAGACTTCGCAAAAGAATTGAAGAACTTGAATCTGAGAAAGAACAACTCGCAAAAGACTTCTCTCTTTGAAATGATAAATATTCCAAGTTAAAGAAGCAACTACAAATTACTATAGCGAACTTAAAAAATGATGCTATTCTCTTTCGCAATCAGACTATTAAGACAGTCTGCGATGACAACCGTATTCCTTATTTTTCATACCCTTGTCTTCTTGACAAAATTCCTGAAAATATTCCTTCTTTGGATATCTCTGACAGCGATGCTAGCGAAGAAGAAGACTCTGATGCAGATGACGAAGTGGAAAGATCTGATGAAGGTGACGAAGTAGAAGAATCTGATGAAGAAGAATCAAGCAAGAAATAGTTCCATTTTCTTCTTTCTCTTTTTGTAATATCTGTACATTTCTTCTATTTTTGTAATCTTTTGCTGCGAATTTCTTAGATTTTCAAATACAAATTCTACTTTTGTTGTTCCTTTCTGCACATGTAAAGAGAGCAATTCTTTTTTGCAATACAGTTAATCAATACTATGAGTGTGTAAATCTATCATATGAAAATAAATAACATGTTCTTAGTCTATTCATTCCCATACTTGCCTCTGTTATTTGTTTTCAAATGAAAAATTAAGAAAATAACCTTTAAATGGTAATATGTTTCAGTCTCGCAACTGTTGCTGCTGAATTCTTGCGAGCAGATGTTTCTTGGTTATTTCCAAGATATCTTTTGTGTGGTCTTATTATGCCTTCCTAGTTAAAGGTCTTACTGTGCCACCTCTTGTCATTGCGACAAAATCTTAGGACGTCTTTACACTTTCATGTAATGACCCCTTGATCTTGCCTTATCATTTCTTTAGTATTGTTGCCTCTGCAGGATAGTTTTGTCGCAACAATATGACAGGCTTAAAAATCCTTGCGAAAATAAAGCCCCATGACATTGCCGTCTTGCGACGAAATCGCAGGACGTCCTTACATTTGCATGTATTGACCTATTGATCTCGTCTTATCTTTATTTTTTGTATTATTTCCTCTTCAGGATTGTCACACAAATATGACAAGCCTAAATTTTCTTGCGAAAGTAAAGCCTCATGACATTTGCGTCTTAAGACACTTATCATCTCCCTAATGGATGGTGCCGCCCTTATCATCTCCCTGGTTGCCCCTTCAAGGAGGCGTACTTCTGCCATACAAGGCTAGCTCCCCCCATCCGGTCTTAACAAAAACCAGTTGTTTTCGCAGCCTCTTATCCCCTTTTCCTATAGGTCTTATGGTTACGAGACTGCACCCTAAGTGGAGTTTTGTTCGGGCCGAGTGCAACATATGCCGAGACTTGCCAAGAATGGCCGAGACACTTCAAATGCCCCAGGCACTCTTGGCTTAACCGTGTACCTCGGCGCCTTGGTCATATGTTGAATCCTTAGAAGAGACCTCCGGTCATCCAATCTAAGTCTTAAGCTTAGATTGAAAATCCAAAGTATCTCCCTGGATGGGCTTTATTGACCCCAATTCTCCATGACTCAAGTTCCGGGGGTGTAACCTTTTCCCTGAGCCATGCAATAGGTACCCCCTTCTATGACGCACTTTAGGTCTTACATCTTCCTCTTGCGAAATTTTGATTTCGCGAACTAGGATGTACGCCATAGTCGGTTTGCCTCTGTCTGATTAATTTGTTGATTCTTTTGCATGTAAATTCTTTTGTAATTTCGCAATCATATCTTTATATTTCATAGTATATTGCCTTCTTCTGCATATCAATTTTCTTTCGCAACCTCATCTCTGCTATCCATGATTTTTTTTTTTTTTTTTTTTACCCAACTTACATTTCTCGCCTTCCTTTCCACTTTTTCTCTGACAATCAACAACTACTCTTGTCTATTGTGAAACCTTCGCCATTTCATATCTTCATCATTTCTTCATCTCTTTACTCCATTACATCTACCATTAATCTTTCACCTCTTTGTTTTTCTCTGATGCCGTGTTTCCAATTCTTCTTCTTTGCGGCTCTTTCTTTACAGGATTCTTTATCAACTTCATAACACTTTTTTCCGTCAACCCAATCTCCCTTTATGATACCAACACCAGTGGGATGAGGGAATTTGATACATTGATGGTGGTAATACTTGAGTTTGTGTTTGTCCTACCAAAAAGTGATTTAATTTTCCTTGATCTATCATCCTGAGAATGATTCTTTTTATATTTCTGCAATCGTTTGTTGTATGTCCATGGAAATGATGGTAAGAGCAAAATTCATTACTTCTGTAGCTTGGAGGTGGTTCACTTCCCATGTTCCATGGTGCGGGTATGTTTTCCATTAAGATTACATCTTCCCATATCTTCTCTACATTAGCATTCAAAGGTGGCATTTTGATTTCTTCCCATATTATCTTAGGATTTCGCTGTCCTCTGTGAAAGTTTTGCCTCTGACCTCCATAAGTTCCTTGCGACTGATGACCTCCATACATTTCTTGTGGTTGATCAAGTCGTTGGATTTGGTTATTTCCACCTCGGCTAAAGAAGTTTCTCTCTCTCTCAAATTCTTCTTGATCACGGCTCCCCATAGCTACCAGTTTTTGATGTCCATCTTCTATTTCACTCTCTTGTTGTCCTTGCGAAGTGCTAGCCACTGTATTTATTAACTTGGGTAATAAGCTTGCATTCGATGCTCTTGAATTTGTGTTCGCAATGGGGTATGATTCCATCTCATTTTGCTTTTCCTCAAGAGCAATATACTCCTCCTGTAGTTCTCGCAACTCAGTCATTGTGATTGTATTTTTTATTGTGAAAGTCTGGATGTATAACAGATTTGTTGCGAACATAACATTGATGAATGATAAGATGAGATATCTTTCATCCACACGACCAGCCATATCACTACACATTGTCTTCCATCTCACAGTTAGATGCTTCAAACTTTCGCCAACCCTTTGCTTCAACCCAAATACATCTTCAATACCAGGTCGCGAGGAATTGTTGCTTATGTATGCTCCTAAAAATATAGCTTGCAAGTGGTTGAAAGATGTTATAGTGTTCTTTGGCAAACCTTCAAACCATTTTAACGCCTCTCTCCTGTTAAACTTGATGCAAAATATTTGCATAATATTGCGTCATGGTTCTCCCACTGTAGCATACATCTCACATAAGCTTTGATGTGTTGGGTGCACATGTTGTTCCATCAAAAATGCTAGTTAACGCAGGCAAATTGCATTTTGGGGGTATTCCTCCTAATTGTACTTCTTGTGTGAATGGAGTTTTGTGACTTCCTCTCGTAGCTTCATCTAATTGTCTCTTACCTCCTTCTCTTTTATTATTTATCATTCCCCTCATCTCCGCTAACTCTCTCAAAATTTGTTCATTTATGCTAGAATTCGAATCCATTGGTCTTTTCAACTCCACTTCTCTTCTCCTGCGTTCATCTCTATTTTGACTCTTTTGTTCATCATTTTCTTCTCGTCTTTCTCTGCGATCTTCGCCTTCATTTCTTTCATGGATTCACACACCATTATACCTATCATTTTCTCTTCTTTGCTGCCTTTCAGCTCTCCTTTGTACTCTTTCGTATTCTTCATTGATATTACCATTGTTACGATTTTGCTCCCGCCTTCTCTCCCGATTATCATGATTGTTCTGGCGAATTGCCTCTTGTAGCTCCTGTTCTTCCACTTCTTCTCTCAATCTTTCCCTCTCGCAAGCTAGTCGTGCTTGCTCAGTATAGTGTCTTTCAATTTCATCTTCAATTTCTTTTTGCTTTCTCTGTGCTTCTCTCCCATGCAATATTCTCCTTCCTTCTTCCTGATTTTCTTCGTCACCTGGATTATTCCGCCCCTGACGTTGCCTATTTCCTTGATTTCTATTGTTTTGCCTATTTTGAAGAGTTTCAGAATGTGGGATATAATGATCTTCCAATATTTCTCTTCCTTCACTAAGCTCTTCGCTAGGATTTTGTATTTCCTCTCGAGTTTCTTCGTTAGCATTTTCTATAGGCAAATTTTGTCTTATTTCTTCTCTAACTGATCTTGAATGTGATCTTGACCTCCTATTTTGCAATCTTATGTTTTCCATCCTCAACTCGTGGTTGAACCATTACAAATTAACAAACTAACTAATTACAAATTCTTTTGACAGTACACGTTTATTGCAAGTAAGCTGGTCGCACATCTTCTTGGTTGAACCATTTCAACAATATACAGTTCTGAGATCGCAATATATGTTAGGACGCCTCTGTTTAACCATTGGCTAAACCATTTCAACATGGTGATGCAAGACACACCAACATATATATAACATAAGAATTACTTCATTCATACACACACCCTATCAAGTTAGATAAGGCAACAATGGCAAAGGAGATTAGCATAGACATAATACTTGAAAAAGTGAAAAAAATATTTAAAAAAAAACCCTCAAGCTCTAACAGACATAGGAACCTTACTCAAGAACCATTTTTCAAGTGACGTACGTAGTCAGTCACTACAAATATTTTGAATATAATGAGCGTAGTTTGAATAAAGAAACAAACACCTTTGCTCTTTAAAATAAAAATGAATGATTATCCATTTACATTACAAAAAAAGAGTTAGTCGACACAATCCGCCTACAAAAAATCAACAACAAAAGCACCAACAAAAATTCAACAAAAGCATCAGATGTATTTGTTAAGTTGTAAATTGACATGTGTTGATGAAAAAGAGATAGCAAATCAGGAAGCCTTCATATTCCTTTGTATTAGTTCCCAATATTTAAACCTTAAAGAAAACATTGGACAAAGTCACACAACATAAGGAGGAATACAAATGCTAGAAGATGAAGAACCAATTTTCAGTTGTTTTGAAATGTGAGCTCATGCCGATGAAATGATCAACAACCGTGAAACAACACAATATACACTAACACAATAATCTGACATAAATCAAAAATACAAAGGATAACATTACTTCAATACAATGGAATTAAACCTTCAATACAATGGAACGAAACCTAAAGTAGCAAAAATACAACCAAGATAGAACACCACCTCTATGGGCCTTTGAGATCAGCTCCAGCATAATAAATTTTTTATTAGCCTGATCTTCTTCAACCCAGTTCTAGGCTTCTGGATAAGAAATTACAGTACCAATTCAACATATCGCACACATTAGCAAAACACATTTTAACCGTTATCAAGTTTATCCACCCTGTGAAGAAAAAATAAAAAAAACACCCCGGCCAAAAATCTCTTTTGTTACCTAGATCTTAGTCGACCAACCATAAAAAAACATAAAAATAGAAAATAATAACAGTAATAAAATCGGACGAACCTTTATTTCCTTATGTAGGAGGTAAAACAACGATAAACAATAATAAGAGTTGCAAAACTCGTTTCGATGCACCAATAAGACCTGCAAGAAAAAACAATCCTGGTGTTTGATACCGATATTTGCAAGAATCTATGAGTTTATACCTTGAAATTTCTTGACATAATCCCCATTCATGACAGTGCATGATCGAGAAAAAAATCAGTTTATGATATGTGCATGATCGAGGGTACCAACACCAAAAAAAAAATGTTTGATACGGATATCTGCAAGAATCAAGGAGTTTATACCTTGAAAATAATGGAAACAAAATTTGGATAGAAACTTGAATCATTCATTAGAGCTTGATGTTCTACTACGGTGCCACTGTAACCTTTTCAAAAATATTATTTACAATACAATAAGAAGGAATTGAGCAAATCACCTAAGCTGATTTCGAATGAGAGAAGCAGCGTCCGTCGTCTATCGTATTATTTTATGACCTGCAAACATAAACGACAACCACAGATGAGGCAAAAAAATAAATAATCCGCAAGAAAGTAGAAGAACAAACCCTAAGAAGAGGCACCGTGAAAAAAAAAAGAGCTTTCGCTTTTCCCCAAGCATTTTTATACAGGTGAAATATTATTATTTATGGATTTATGCCTTATATTTATCAAGAAAACGACAAAAAAAAAATTCCTTCTCTAATTTGAGATGAAATTTAATATTTACTAAAAAATTTTAGGAAATGAAATTTTAAAATTACCAAAAAAAAATTCTAGCAAGATAGTTTTGTTTTATCTACTGGTTTATTTTAGGAAAATATATAAAACAATGAGGTATTGTTTTTGGTTAACTACTATATTAAAGCTTTTTGATATTCATGGAAAAATATCTAAAATATTATTGTTTTTGGTTAATTATATGTCTTTATTTATGGAGTGATTTTTTTTTTCTTCTTTTTGTCTTCTAATAGAACGTATAATGAAAAAGAAAAAAAGTTTTTTTCTTTTTTTTTGTTTCTTTTTTGCTGTTCTTCTCATGATTTTTTGTTTTTTTTGTTTTTTTTTTTTTTATATGATTCATGTTCAAAGTTTTGTTAACCGATTCTTTCTACGGAGAAAAATAGTGTATTCGGATCAAGGGTGATCAAAGGTCCCTAATTCCAGGTATTTTTACTTTTAAATTTCAACTATTGGTATAAATCTTATTAATCTTAATTTATCGCGATCGAAGTTGTAATTGTAATTTTAATTTTATCTGGATTAAAATTGTAAGATTGCAATTATGATTAATTTAGTTAGCAACAACTTGGAATTGCAATTATAATTATGTGATTTTAAGAATTGTGACCGAACTTTGGACATTGGACTTTCCTTATTATTTTTTTTTTTATTTCATGGTTGTTTTAACCCTATGATAATTAAATCATGATGTATTATAATTCATTTTTATTTATTTATATTATATGTATGTTAATGTTAGGATTCAATTCTTTTAGGTAATGAGTTGTTTTTGGTAAATTTTTTATTGTGATTGTCTAGAAAATATAGAACACGCAATTGGGGGATATAGAAACTAATTGGGGGATATCAATTACTTCCCCCAACCAATAGTGTCTGCTAACGGGTGTTTTACGGGGCAAAAATACTAAAATACCCTTCCCTCAAAATAAAAATCAAAAAACTTCAAATCAAAAAACAAAATCATATTCCCCATTTCCATCTCCACTTCTTATTAATATTTTTAGGGTTAAAACTTTGAAACCAAATGTTCCCCATTCTGTTTCAAATTCTAAATTTTCCCAATTTCCTTTCAAATTCTCTTCTCCTTCTCTGCCGGAAGTGATGAAGAACATGTCGGAAATGATAAAGAACATGCCGAAAATGATAAAGACCACGCCGGAAGTGATGAAGACCATGCCGGAAGTGATGAATAACATGTCGGAAATGATGAAGGTCACGCCGAAAGTGATGAAGACCATGCCGGAATTGATGTAATTCAATTCCGGAACTAAATTCCGGCACGCTCGATATAAATCTATTAATGCCGGTAGTCAAATGAAAAATAAAATCAATTTTCTGAATACTTTTCATCATGTGCCTAAGATAGAAATTTAGGATGAAGACCACACAGGAAGTGAGTTCCTGCATGGTTATTTAGGATGAAGACCACGTCGGAAGTGATGAAGAACATGTCGGAAATGATGAAGACCATGCCGGAAGTGATGAAACTCAATGCCGACATGCTCGATATAAATCTATCAATGCCGGTAGTTAAGTGAAAAAAAAATCAATTTTCTAGATACTTTTCATCATGTTTCGGCATAGAAATTTAAGCAAAAACCATGCCGGAACTACTTCCGGCATGCTCGAAAATCAGATAACTGTGCCGGAAGTAGACTGATTAAGACCAGAAAAAATAGGTTTTGAAGATCAAAACATGAAATTTTTTGTAAATGTGCTACGCCCCCCGAACCCCCCCGGATAGTGGCAAACAATTTATGAAAATTTCCAGCAAATGCCGGCATGGTTTTTTGGTTGAATACCATGCCGACACCAATTTTTTTCAGCTGCAAAAAATGGTGGATTCAAAGAAAAAAAATCAAATTTTCAACCTCTTAGCAGTAATTCTCTTATCACAATCATCTTCCATTTTCAAAAAAAAAATTTCCACTCAAAAACCATTTTCCCTCCTTCTACTCTCAACCAACCCACACAAATTAAAATAAAAATAAATACACACTAATTTATCCCCCAAATACTTAACATTTTACTAATTATGATTAATCAATAATCCTGATTAGTGGGGGCAAAATTAGGAATTAAAAAATAATTACATTGGGGGTCACCCAGAATTACTATTGGGACATCGTTTTTGTCCTGTATCTATATCCCCCAATTAGTTTCCATATCCCCCAATTAATTGTTCAAAATATATTGTGGTACAAAATAATATTTTCTTAGATATTTTTTTCAAAAATTTTATAAAATTAACAAAAATAGATAAATGGTGGGGCCAGAATCAACCAGAAGCTTCGGTTAACCACGTCGCTCGAAAAAAACTCTGTTTTTATATAGAGAATTTTAATAAGTAGCTGTTTATAGGTAAAAATCGTTTCCGTCGATTTTGGTAAATTCGGTAGGTGAGTGAGAAACTGATTTAAATCCTAAACAAATGTGCTACACGTGAGCACTTTATAGATTCGAGAGATCAATCTGTACAAGTCCGGCCTAAACCAAGAAATGGCCGTTCCAGACTTGCTTCGGTCACAAAGTGGAGGAGAAGGGTTGATTTGGGGAGGGAAGCAAAGAAAGGTGTTGAGGCCGAGGAATACTGGGTGAGTAGTGTCTCGACTTGTATCGAAAGTGAAAGCTTAGGAAGCTTGCAAGAGATGAAAGCTTTTGGAGAGCTTGCAAAGTTGCCTTTTCCGAGAGTGTTGTATTTTCTCCCGACCGAGACTTGTTGTGCGGTGGAAATAGGTAAGACCTATTTATACAAGTCGAGATTGAAACGTACCTGGAATCATGAAGGAAGAGAGTAAAGGGTGAAATAATGGGAGGAGGTGGTAACCGCATGGTGTTTATGGGTGAAAACGTTTTCACCATTATTTCCTCATTTAGTTGACCGCTTTATTCCTATTCACGCTTTCTTAATGTGAGCGTAGTGTACGCCGTGTTCGTGACCGCCAAACCAAAACCCCGGAAAGCATCCCCGATTTGTGTTGATGTCTCGAGTGTTGGTTGCACCTTGAGTGCAAGTGGCGCTGCTAGTGGCGCGAGTGGCATGTGCGGAATGCCTTTGTTGCGGGTTGCACCTTGAGTGCAAGTGGAAATGCCAGAGCTACTAGTGGCGTGTGTGGCATGTGCCAATGGAATGTGCGGAATTCCTTGGTGGTAGGTTGTACGTTGAGTGTAAGCGGCAATGCCAGAGCTGCTAGTGACGTGTGTGGCAAGTGCCAATGGCGCGCATGGCCATTAGGGCTATGTCCTGGTGGAAAAGCTACCAGCGATGCGTGTTGGCATGTGCCAATGGCATGATCGGCCATTAGGGCCGTGGCCTAGTAAGAAAAGCTACCAGCGATGCGTGTTGGCATGTGCCAATGACATGCGTGGCCAATTTGGGTCACGGCCTGGTGGAAAAGCTACCAGCGATGCGTGTTGGCATGTGCCAATGGCATGCTCGGCCATTAGGGTCGTGTCCTGGTAAGAAAAGCTACCGGCCGATGCGTGTTGGCATGTGCCAATGACATGCGTAATAATTTGGGTCACTACACGGTGGAAAAGCTACTGCAATGATGCGTGTTGGCATGTGCCAATGACATGCTCGGCCATTAGGGTTGTGGCCTGGTAAGAAAAGCTATCAGCGATGCGTGTTGGCATGTGCCAATGACATGCGTGGCCAACTTGGGTCGCGTCCTGGTAGGGAAAGCTACCAGCGAGCGCGTTGGCATGTGCCAATGGCATGCGTGGCGATTTGGCCTAGGTTGCATGGTTTGCAAGCCTAGGCGCGGGCGCCATTTTGGCATTGCATGGCTAGGGCCAAGGCAGAGTGCTTGGCTTGGTGTGACGTGACTAGCGTAGCTAGGGCCAAGGCAGAGTGCGTTTGTCATGGCTCGGCTAGCTCGGGCTAAATGTGGTCGGGCATGATTTGCCATTGGCACGGAGGTGCGGCTAGCATGGTTGGCATGCTTTGGCGCGTTTGGTGTGGATGACATGTTTTTCCATTGGCACGAGGTGCGGCTAGCTTGGGCTAAGCGTGGCTGGCATGATTTGCCATTGGCACGGAGGTGCGGTTAACATGGTTGGCATGCTTTGGCGCGTTTGGTGTGGCTGGCATGCTTTGCCATTGGCACGGAGGTGCGGCTAACATGTTTGGCATGCTTTGGCGCGTTTTGGTGTGGCTGGCATGATTTGCCATTGGCACAGAGGTGCGGCTAGGGCCAAGGTAAGTGTGTTTGGCTTGGCGTGGTGTGATTAGCGTATCTAGGGCCAAATAGAGTGCATTCGGCATGGCGCATAGCTTGGGCTAGGTGTGGTCGGGCATGATTTGCTATTGGCACGGAGGTACGGCCAGCATTGTTGGCATGCTTTGGCGCATTTTGGTGTGGTCGGGCATGATTTGCCATTGGCATAGAGGTGCGGCTAGCTTGGGCTAGGTGTGGCGACATGATTTGCCATTTGCACGAGAGGGAATTAGGTTTTGTTCGTTGTAACCCTAATTTGAAAAAAATACCCCCTATTAATTATCGACTACGTGCATGAAATGTCCTAATAAATGTGTCACTTTGGTGACATTAGGTTATTTGGGGTTTTACGATTTACCCTTTGTTTAAAAACCACCATCAACATTAAGTCCCCTGCATAGCTCGGAACAAGATCTTTGTTGCGAGGTAAGCATAAGATGGTGACAAAATATCAACAACAAACTGTAAAGAGAATTGAGGAGGCTCGTCTGACCTTTTTATAAATAGGATTTGGAATCCTTGCCTCTCGGCAGATCTTGCACAAATCGGGAGGCTGGCACAATTGGGAAGTCAGCATCATTGAGAGACAGGAAGCTGGGCGGTATCGAGAAATTGACGCGAGTTGGGGAACTGAGCGTGCTAGTTGGCGTGACTTGGGCGGCCATTGGGAAGTTGGCGTAGTTGGTGGGGCCGGTGTGGCTTGGGAGATTGGAAACTGGCGTGAGCTTGATGGGACCGGTGTAAACAAGGAGGGAGTAGGTGTTTCTACATATAGCAAAGTTTCCTTATTTTGCCTTCCTTCATGCGCAACTTCAATCAGGCATTATTCATGCTAAAATATGGAAGCGTTATCTTCCTCATTGCTTCCTTTCCTTTTTAAGGTTCCGTATTCATACCCAACATAATTGTATCGTATCCCTTGTTTGAGAAAGGGGTTCTTCTTGTCGAGTTTCTCTCTTTGTCATGTTGCACAGAGATGAATCATCTTCTAACCAGCCATATTCTCTAGGTGAAGGCGCGAGATCTGATTCTTGTAGGAGCATCTCAACAAAGGTTATTCAGGTTAAGAAAATCATACCGGTATGTTTTCTTCTTCTTTGGTGGACTGACGTGCACTTCATCGCTTGTTTGGTGAATGGAAAATTTCCCTTTTGTGCAGAGATATCCCGTTGGAGCATGTGTTCCTGTTATCGACGAGGATGACCTAGTTGTTCCCCTCCTTTCAAATTCAACCTTGTTGACTGCTGCAGACTTGGAGAACGCTGATTTAGGGCTCTCTTGTCATAAATACCCCTATGCAGGTTTGTCGTTTGGGACCCTGTTTATGGGTAAAAATCGTTTCTGCCGATTTCGGTAAATTCGGTAGGTGAGTGAGAAACTGGTTCAAACCCTAAACAAATGTGTTACACGTGAGCACTTTATAGATTCGAGAGATCAATCTGTACAAGTCCGTCCTAAACCAAGAAATGGCCATTCCAGACTTGCTTCGGTCACAAAGTGGAGGAGAAGGGTTGATTTGGGGAGGGAAGCAAAGAAAGGTGTTGAGACCAGAATAATCTGGGAGAGTAGTGTCTCGACTTGTATCAGAAAGTGGAAGCTTCAGAAGCTTGCAAGAGATGAAAGCTTTTTGGAGAGCTTGCAAAGTTGCATTTTCTGAGAGTGTTGTATTTTTCTCCTGACCGAGACTTGTTGTCTGGTGGAAATAGGTAAGACCTATTTATACAAGTCGAGATTGAAACGTACCCTGGCCTCATGAAGGAAGAGATTAAAGTGTGAAATAATGGGAGGAGGTGGTAACCGCAAGGTGTTTATGGGTGAAAACGTTTTCACCATTATTTCCTCATTTATTTGACCGCTTTATTCCTTTTCACGCTTTCTTAATGTGAGCGTAGTGTACGCCGCAAGTGTGACCGCCAAACCAAACCCTGGAAAGCATCCCCAGTTTGTGTTGATATCTCGAGTGTTGGTTGCACCTTGAGTGCAAGTGGCGCTGCTAGTGGCGCGTGTGGCATGTGCCATTGGCATGTGCGGAATGCCCTTGTTGCGAGTTGTACCTCGAGCGCAAGTGGCAATGCCAGAGCTGCTAGTGGCGTGCGTGGCATG
Organism: Papaver armeniacum; assembly: GCA_023531295.1. Taxonomy (NCBI): domain Eukaryota; kingdom Viridiplantae; phylum Streptophyta; class Magnoliopsida; order Ranunculales; family Papaveraceae; genus Papaver; species Papaver armeniacum. The sequence continues at coordinate 25,253 of JAJJWW010003894.1, forward strand.
TGCGGAATGCCTTGGTGGTAGGTTGTACGTTGAGTGTAAGTGGCAATGCCAGAGCTGCTAGTGGCGTGTGTGGCATGTGCGGAATGCCTTGGTGGTAGGTTGCATGGTTTGCGAGTTAGGCTCCCAGCGTGGGTTTTGGCATGTGCCAATGGCGCGTACGGCCAAGTTGGCCTAGGTTGCAGGGCCTGCAAGTTAGGCTACCGGCGTGCATTAGGGGCACGACTAGGTGATGAAGGCTACCAGCGAGCGTGTTGGCATGTGCCAATAGCATGCGTGGCCGTTAGGGTCGTGGCCTTGGTAGGAAAAGCTACCAGCGAGCGTGTTGGCATGTGCCAATGGCATGCGTGGCCGTTAGGGCCGTGGCCTTGGTAGGAAAAGCTACCAGTGAGCGTGTTGGCATGTGCCAATGGCATGCGTGGCCGTTAGGGCCGTGGCCTTGGTAGGAAAAGCTACCAGCGAGCGTGTTGGCATGCGCCAATGGCATGCATGGCCGTTAGGGCCGTGGCCTTGGTAGGAAAAGCTACCAGCGAGCGTGTTGGCATGTGCCAATGGCATGCATGGCCGTTAGGGCCATGGCCTTGGTAGGAAAAGCTACCAGCGAGCGTGTTGGCATGTGCCAACGGCATGCGTGGTCGTTAGGGCCGTGGCCTTGGTAGGAAAAGCTACCCGCGAGCGTGTTGGCATGCGTGGCCAATTTGGGTCGCATCTTGGTAGAAAAAGCTACCAGCGAGCGCGTTGGCATGTGCCAATGGCATGCGTGGCCAATTTGGCCTAGGTTGGATGGTTTGCAAGCCTAGGTGCGGGCGCTACTTTGGCATGGCGCGGCTAGGGCCAAGGTAAGGGTGTTTGGCTTGGCGTTGCGTGACCAGTGTAGCTAGGGCCAAGGCAGAGTGTGTTTGGCATGGCGCGGCTAGCTCGGGTTAAGTGTGGCTGGCATGATTTTGCCATTGGCACGGAGGTGCGGCTAGCATGGTTGGCATGCTTCAGCGCGTTTGGTATGGCTGGCATGATTTGCCATTGGCATAGAGATGCGGCTAGCTTGGGCAGTGTGTGGTCGGCATGATTTTCCATTGGCACGGAGGTGCGGCTAGCATGGTTGGCATGCTTGGCTTGGCGTTGGTATGGCTGGCATGATTTGCCATTGGCATAGAGATGCGGCTAGCTCGGGCCAGGTGTGGTCGACATGATTTGCCATTGGCACGGAGGTGCGGCTAGCATGGTTGGCATGCTTCGGCGCATTTGGTATGGCTGGCATGATTTGCCATTGGCATAGAGATGCGGCTAGCTCGGGCCAGGTGTGGCTGGCATGATTTGCCATTGGCACGGAGGTGAATTAGGGTTTTGTTCGTTGTAACCCTAATTTGAAAAAAATACCCCTATTAATTACCGACTACAAGCATTAAATGTTCTAATAAATGCGTCCTTTCGGTGACATTAGGTTATTTGGGGTTTTACGATTTTACCCTTTGTTTAAAAACCACCATCAACATTAAGTCCCCTGCTTAGCTCGGAACAGGAGCTTTGTGATGTGACTCAATAATGTTGTAGTAAATTGGGTTGTAAGGTTGTCGTTCACTCGGACTTGATGAGATTGATTTTAAGAATTAATAAAAGAAAATAGAATAAAAATATATACAAAAATATTGTCACAAATATCGAGAGAATACTGGGACTCAGGATTCCACTAATTCTCGTATTCATGTGGTTCATCTATTAATTCCATACAATTCTAGCTCTTAAAATAACAAACATCGACTCTTTATTCTTTGCCAAAGTAGATTTTATAAAGTATTAGATGTAAATCACAAGCATGATGCATCAAAAGTTCTTAGACTAAGCATATACCATCAAACGAAATCACAAATAATCAAGAAAAATCATAAATCAATTTAGAATAGTGCAAAAAGTCATAAAAGAATTAAATAGAATTACCACATGCGTAAAGAATGGCTTCATCCGTCATCCCAGTGTTGGGGTTTAGCTCCTCATATCAAAAACACGGTCAAAATATTTGTTCATGGCTCAAACGGTGTTTTTATTGAAGAAATATTGGAAAAAGAATAGAAGCAAACTCAACCGCAACGTTTATAATCGTTCATGATCGAGTGTTACGGTGGAAAAGTAAATATAAGATCGCTGGGGAAACGACAGTTGTCTGTGTCGTTGATATGCGACAAAGTTCTGCGACTGACACAGGACGTGCAATGTTCTTCGTCTCCTTCTTCTTCAGCAGCAGCAGAGAACTCCTCTGCAAATCTTCTTTCTTTGATTCTATGGCCTCTGACCGGACCCCTAACTCCCGATAACCTTCTATGCTACAGAATAACCCTTTATATAGCTAACAGCACCAAGAAATCTCGCTCAATCACTCCAAAAATTCTTCCATTACTTCTACAAAGTAAATGAAAATATTCTCGAGATATTTTTGTTCCTGATTTATCTTCTCGCGCTGTTTTCCCGTGTCAAAACACTCCAAACACGTTCATTCATCATCCCAGAAGTGGTTAAACTCGCAGAAGGCACATGCAAACCTCTGAATCACACACACAGAACTCGGGTTCTTTGGGTTTACTCGTGTCACTCTGTTTTATTCTAACTCGGGTTCTAGTCAATTTGGGTTCAAACAAACGACTATACCAGGCCTGTTTGGTCCTAGTAAGTAAACCCAATCAATTTTAGCGATTGAATCTGACCGAAACACCTTCAAATCCTTAACCCGAAATCTGCAGGTGAAGAACAAATTTTCCCGCCTTTTTTCTGTAAGCTCTGATTCATCCCTGCCGATTATCTAGCCAATTCTGGTCAAAACAAAGACCATTAGCATCTCTGTTTAGGCCTTAGGAACAAACCCATTTGATTTCAGCCATTTAGTCTCATTAAAACTCGACCAAAACTGAAACCCTAATTCCGTTGCCATTTTTCCCGCCAAATTTGAAAATTCAAATGAAGAAGATGAAGTCCCCTTAACCAGTGATGGGGTGTGGATAGCAGGTGTCCTCTTGGGATGCCCTAGGATGCCCCTTAGTAATTTGGGTACCCCTTATCCGTAGCGAGAGTCCGAATAGTACTTTTCTCCCACGAGCACAAAATCTACTTTTCGAGCCAATTTTCCCGCAAAAACTTATTTTTCCAAAAACACCTACAAAGACATAAAATACCAAAATAAGCGCAAAATCGAGTACTAACATTACAGAGAATTGAGAACATATTAGACACATAAATGTGTCCATCACTTTGTTGCGAGGTAAGCATAAGATGGTGACAGACTATCAGCAGCAAATCGTAAAGAGAATTGAGAAGATTTGTCTGACCTTTTTGTAAATAGGATTTGGAATCCTTGCCTCCGTGATTTTGCACAAACCTGGAGGCTGGCGCAACCGGGAAGTCAAAGCATGATTGAGAGACAGGAAGCTGGGCGGCATTGAGAAGTTGACGCGAATTAGGAAACTAGGCGTGCTTGCTGGCGTGACTTGGGCGGTCATTGGGAAGTTGGCGTGAGTTGGGACCGGTGCAACTTGGGAGGTACTTGGGGAGTTGGCGCAATTGGCGGGACCGGTGCAACTTGGGCGGCATTGGGAAGTTGTTGCGAGTTGGGAAACTGAGCGTGCTAGCTGGTGGGACCGGCGCAAGGTAGGGAAGCTAAGCGTGCTTGCTGGCGGGACCGGCACAACTTGGGCGGCATTGGGAAGTTTGGCGTTCTTGTGAGCCCGCACGATTTTGGTAGAGGGAAATCCTTCCCTATTTCAGAATCTTCACGCCCATATATATATAAAATCCCTTTCTCTCATCTTGCACCTTATTCCTTTCATCCTTTACTACTAGCGGAAGAGTCACAAAGAAAACCGGCTTCCGTGTATGTCTTCCAAGATTTCTCTTGTTTCCCTTTTTATGTAGGTGTAAACCCTAAGAGTAGGCGTTTTTCTTTATAATCCTTGCAATGATATTGCGCATATAATTTCTTGGCGCGTCTCTTGTAGAAAATATTGTATGTATGCAACCAAAGGAAATACTGCATATATTATTCGAACCCGTAGGAAAGTGCTTCATATATTATTTTGAACCCGAAGAAGGATACTGCAGACGCACTTGAGCCCGTATAAAATACTGCGTATATAATTTTGAACCCTGAAGAAAATACTGCGTGTGCAGTTTTGAACCCGTAGAGAATATTGTACATGAATCCCGAAGAAGAATACTGTATATATGCTTCATATGAGTTCGAACCCGCATGAAATATTGCATATATGATTTTTCGGTTCTGAAAGAAATACTGCGCGTGCAGTTTTGAACCCGTAGTAAAATGCTCCATATATAATTTTGAACCCGAAGAAGGATACTGCAGACGCACTTGAACCCGTATAAAATACTGCGTATATAGTCTTGAACCCGAAGAAAACACTGCGTGTGCAGTTTTGAGCCAGTAAAGAATACGCCCTCGCTTTTTTTGTATTTCAGGTTTTCCTTTGTTGGGCGCGGTTATGTGTCAGGGAGATAATTTTTTTTTCTCCGTGTGCAGATATCTTGTTATTAAGTTGTTATGAAGAAATTCGACAAGATGTTACTCCGAACAATTTCGCCTCATCGAAGGATGTCCATAGTTCCAAACCGAAACACGAATGATGAATTCTTCGCTAAAAAACTTGCCCTCGCTCGGAAAAATCACCTGTGTTTCGTGCCAATTTTGTTAACCGGTGGTGAAGATGAAAAGAAGACACGTTCGGTTCGCCCAGAGAACACCATACGGTTCTGTCTTCATAAAGGGGTATATTCCTCTTCCAACATTGACTTCAGGATGTGTCAAAGCCCATTGCGTTCTTTTGATAGATGGGTTGAGTTCATGATGAGTAAGGAGCACATAAACACCAACCTGACTCGAGCGCAGATTATTGATCTTCGCCGAGCTTCAATAAATCTCCAGATTAGGAAGGATATCCGGGCTTGGTTGCTTTCATCTCCAGATGGTGTTCGGACACCCATACGATCACATGTAGATGGGGTGAGATAACTTTCTCCTTGGAGAGTGTGGCTCTCTTCTTGAATCTTCCCAGAATCGGGAATCTTAACATCCAATTATCTGAAAGTGAGGTGAAGATGCGGGATGACCTTGCCGCTAAGTTGGGAGATTTCGCTCGGAAAGACTCCACTGCGAAGTCGAAGGATGGTGTGACTCAATAATGTTGTAGAAAGTGGTAGTAAGGTTGTCGTTCACTCGGACTTGATGAAATCGATCTTAGGATTTAATAAAAAAAAATAATAAAAATACAGAATATATACAATTTATGTCACAAGACGGAGAGAGTTACTGGGATTCAGGATTCCGCCAAACTCATAACAAAAGGTTCAAATATTAATTCTTTTAACAATTATAGCTCAACAAATAGAAACATGGACTCTTATTTTTGCCAAAGTTGATTCTCAAAATATTAGTTATTAATCGTAAGCATGGGACATCAAACATTTAAGCAAGCATGACCCATCTAATAAAATAATAACTAATTTTATCAAATCATAATTCAATTTTTAATCGGTGCAAAAGTCATAAAAAGAATTAATTAAAATTACCCATGTATGAAGTTTGTCTTCCTCCGTCGTCCCAGTGATGGGTTCTAGCTCATCATGTTGGAAACGCGCTCAAAATTCATTATTATTGCTCAAAAATGGTTTACAAATGATGGAATGGAGAATAAGATGAAAATCCCGTGTTTGCAACGATTATAAATGTTGCAAACACTGTTACAAAGAGGGTTGAAACTGTTACGGATTTTAAGTCCGCCGCAAGGTACGACCCACGCCGAGGTGTCGGCCCCCATTTCTCGTAGAAGAACGACCGTCCCTGAGAGTCTCTGTTTCTTCACGTTCTTCACAGAGATGCAAGAAAGAGAAAATGGTAGTCCAGTAACTTCGATTTTTTGCTCTTCTCGTGTTCTAAAACCTCCCAAACTCTCCATATCTCTTCTATGACCTCACAGCACCTTTTATAGCCTCTCATGCACGAATTATCTCCTCCATAACTCCTCAAATTCTCTCATTATACGGCTTTGAAAAAAATATTCTCGGGAATATTTTATGTCCATTTTTTGCTTCTACACGGCTTCAGATGGTGTAATTATTCCTTACTTAACTCCAACACGCTCGACGTGACCAAACACGAGCAAAGACTCGTCAAAACACGCTTGTAATCCCGTGTTTTTTTCTTCCCGGCGTGTGTTGCTCGTGAACTTCAATCTCACGATGCAGCCAATTCTAACCGAACCAAGAGCCCATACCAGCCATGTTAGGCTCTAACAGATCGAACCATGAAGTTTCAGCGATTTAGTCTCCTTCTTTCATGCCCAAAAGTCGATTCAAAAATCTGCCAGTGAAGAAAAATACTTTCCCGCCAAAACACGATTTTCAAATGGAGGAGAAGGTCACCCCTTATCCAACAGCTGGGGGTGCGAATATCAATTGGGTGCCCCTTAGTAATTGGGTTACCCCTTATCCAATGTGGGAGTCCGAATATCAAATGTCCTCCGGGGGTGTTCCGAGCAACTTTTCGAGCCGAATTTTCCAAAAATATTTATTTCCAAAAATACCTAAAAATACATAAAAACACAATATTAGTACAAAAATTGAGTTCCAACAATACCAAAGATCGAGGACAATTCAGACACAAAAAAATGTGTCTATCAAATACCCCCAAACTTATTATTTGCTAGTCCTCGAGCAAATTTATTGTAAAAATCATTTGAACCCCTAGGTGGCCCTAGAGGCTGAGTGTTGTCTCAGGAGGGTTTTACCAGAGGTGTACCCACAAAACCTTTACCCGGACCCTAGCTATCTACGCAAAACCTTGGAAGGCACTAAAGAATCTCCTTGGTTGGCATACTTATTGACTACAGGAGGAAGTACCCGATGCGAAATTCCAATTCTTTGTACACGAGTTTGCACTCAAGCATACTAAAATTCATATATAAGTCACAGAGCTCTACTCAGATAGTCGCACTATGGACATCAATACCCGGAGTCAAAACTAATCACATGGATAGATCAAGAGATGGATATAGAGAAATACATAGATGGTTTTGATGTTTACTAAGGTGAATGGTGTTTCCCATATCTGTCTGAAGGCCTCCGCCAAAATGAACCTATCTTAATCGATCGAGATACTAGTTCGACTAATATCAACACACCGGGCATATACAAGGGAACCAGTGGTCGATAATCCTAACTCTAGGTCAACACAACCGGCATATACAAGGGTTCCAAAGTGGTCGACTTTATTGAATTTATTAGGTTGGTCCGATGGTCCGGTCTCGAGTTTTTTTTTTTTTTTTTTTTTTTTTTTTTTTTACTTTTTCACTTTTTCACTTTTTTTTTTTTTTTTTTTTGTATCTCAATCACTCTAATTCACTCTAGCATCGGTAACAACTTGATTCGTGGGCCCCACCTAATCACTTAGAGAAACATAGTTTACAAAGAACAAAATAAAAAGAAGTGAAAAGGACTCAACGAGAAATGGTGAAACTATCATGTTATTTCTAACACCCGAGCTCGTGCTTTTATGAATAGACTCTTTAGATGTTGCCATCTAATCAGATTGGTTCCTCAACTCCTACAACCAAAATGCTTCCATCCACTTAGATTGGTTAGTGCCGACCTTAATAAATATAAATTTCTAGGCTCTGGAGTTTATTTATTGCAACTAAAAAGTTTCTCCCATACCCCCAAACTTAAATCTAACATTGTCCTCAATGTTCTAAAGATGAAATTAAAAGCATGAACAATGAGAAAATGTCACCACTTGAAGAGTAAGGAAAGATATTACCGTGTTGCAAGAGCATGGGTTACCTCCCAAGAAGTGCTAAGTTTAAAGTCTTCAGCCAGACATTGGAAAGGATTAGTCACCTCGAAGAATCATATAGCAATGATCGGAATAATCTGCGGGTCATCCGGATCAAAAAGTGCTAACCACAAGAAGAGGAAAGCGCCACAGCACAGGGAAGATACCCTTATATAATGTTTTGTTTAAGACAACTACATCTAGTTGTGGTTCGGGTTGAGCTCTATAAAAGGGTCTAGATAACATATTTTCATGGGTTGCGTTTCCTTATGAGTTAGATCCGAATGTTCGTGTTCTAGAGTCCGGAAAAACTCAAATAAAACTTAGAAGCACATAATAATAACCCGAATAATTGAGGATCCTCTAAGTCAATCAGTTTTGACTTACACAAACTGACCACAATAAGATTGGTGGTCTTCCTTAAGCAAATGTGTCGACCCTAATATCCTAAAGTAATTAGGTTTAGTCTCAAAACTTAATAATTGACACATCTGAAACTTATACGTGCCCACAATTGGAAGGAAAGTTTCTCGTGGGAAAACAAAGTCAATCGTGGTATCATAGCCTGGGTTAACCACATCAACCGAGAGGATGGGTTCTTAACAACCGAACTTCTTTATGGACACAACTAGGTTCGGGAGAAAAAGTGTATGAAGATAATATTTTGAAATGGTTAAGGCACATATGTCAAGTCCCAAGTTAGGGACCTTTCTAAGAGTTAAGGCACATGGAGAATGATAATCACCCCCAAACTTAGAATTTTCAAGTGTCTCTAGAAAGACTAATCACAACTTCCCTAATTTCAAGGTCATTTGATTCCTTAAAATGGTCAATTGATTTTTCTAAGTCAGGTACATCCTCACTCATCTCTACGAGTTCATTTTCTTTTTCTAAGTCTATTGTTTCTAAATCGCTAGACTCAAAATATACTCGTTCCTCTAAACCATCATTGGCTTCGTAATCAAAAGGAAATACTACATCGTCTAAAACGGAGGTATCTCTAGTCAAATCCTCGTCCTTTTGAATAGGTGAATAATTATTAAAATTATTTGGATTTAAACTAGAAATATTATCGTTATAAAGCTCAATTGGGGTAACAATTTCCTGATCACTATGCCTATTTATTTCAAATTCTTCATCAACACTATCCTCATCATAATCATCATTATAATAATATGAAAATTGTTGAACCTCATCTAGACAAGTAGTGTTACCAATTTTATCCTCGTCATCTTGATTATGTAAATAACTATCCTCATTTTCAGGGGTACTATTGGAAACACTAAGATTATCTCGAGCAGTTCCGTTCTGGGCCTCAAACAAAAGCTTTCGACTCGACTCACATGACTTCTTTAATGTATCGTGACTCGACTCACATGAATTCCTTATTGAATCTAGGAAAGAAATTTCACTCGTTGCATTGCTTTCATCCATAACTAAGTTATTCATTTCGCAAACTTACGTGTCGTCTCGCCTAACTTACGTGTTGACTCTATTAAAGAGGAATTTTCCTCGCACGACCGGGTGGCGTGTGGATAGTAATTGGGATCACCATGGTATGACCCATAACCTTCAAAAGTTTGGCGTTCCCAACCACTATTCACACTATGGTCATAAAAAGAGTGATGTCCAAATTGTTCAGTTGGATATTCATATTCATTGTGATGGCTATTATAATACCAATTTTGACATCCTAACCGCAAGGGAATTCTACATAAACACAAACAAGGCTGACTCGACCACAAAGAAACCTACTCGATTTCTAGCAAACAAAAAGCATGATGGCTCCACTTAGATTGTTTTCTAGACCAGCTTCTAATCCTTCGAAAGGGAATTCGTTACAACTGAGCAAACCCTCTGGAATCAATCCGAGTTTAAGTAAGTTGAATAGAGGCGAGGGAAGCTGCGTGGAGCTTTGATACCCAAGGCCTCACCGCATTACAAGGCGGCGCAGTCACGCATTCAACTCACAGAAACCATCATGATTTTCGAAGTATGCTCAAAAGAGTAACCAATATTTTTCGAACGACTTTCCTATTAAGCTCGTTACCCTATCGGTCTCGTTCTATTCAAAATTTTAGGCTTAGGTTCGTGTTTGGTTTCGTTTTCCTAAGGCGGGCAAGAAGAGAACGGTGATGAAATCCGAACCCTTATCTTATATGGCCAGTCCTTGCCCTTTACTAGGAATTTAAAGCGGTACTGTTTTCAATACCTCAACATATATGCATACAAAATCATCCAAGAAACCCGCCTCGATGGGGATTCGCGGGTGTTTAGAATTTTTACCTCCCGTTCCGGATGGGAGATGAACCGTTGAAGTCGACTCGGGCCACGACTCCTATGTCGTGTACGAACCCGAGGGGCCGAGACGATATCGTAATCGTCGTCCTTCCCTGTGCGTTTATATTTAAATTACCCTTCCTTAGGGTTTAAAATTAATAATGTCCGATAGTCCAAAATAAAGTCCAAAAATTAAAAAGTCCAAAAATATAAATTACAAAAATAATTACCTAATTACAGTTTCTAAAAAAAATAAAAATAATTACACTATATACAAAGTTTTCTTCTTCACTTCGTTCGGATCTCTCTTTTCTTTCCTATTTTGGCTTTGCTTTTATTTTCAAAGACTTTCTCTTTTTCTTTCGCTCCACTCCAAATGAAAGCAAACAGAAATACCAAAACGCGTAAAAAAGAACAAAAATAATAATAAAAAAAATAAAACCTAAAAACAAATCTATACACAAGTCTGCGTCGGCGGCGCCAAAAATTGATGAGACTCAATAATGTTGTAGAAAGTGGTAGTAAGGTTGTCGTTCACTCCGGACTTGATGAAATCGATCTTAGGATTTAATAAAGAAAAATAATAAAAATACAGAATATATACAATTTATGTCACAAGACGGAGAGAGTTACTGGGATTCAGGATTTCGCCAAACTCATAACAAAAGGTTCAAATATTAATTCTTTTAACAATTATAGCTCAACAAATAGAAACATGGACTCTTATTTTTGCCAAAGTTGATTCTCAAAATATTAGTTATTAATCGTAAGCATGGGACATCAAACATTTAAGCAAGCATGACCCATCTAATAAAATAATAACTAATTTTATCAAATCATAATTCAATTTTTAATCAGTGCAAAAGTCATAAAAAGAATTAATTAAAATTACCCATGTATGAAGTTTGTCTTCCTCCGTCGTCCCAGTGATGGGTTCTAGCTCATCATGTTGGAAACGCGCTCAAAATTCATTATTATTGCTCAAAAATGGTTTACAAATGATGGAATGGAGAATAAGATGAAAATCCCGTGTTTGCAACGATTATAAATGTTGCAAACACTATTACAAAGAGGGTTGAAACTATTACGGATTTTAAGTCTGCCGCAGTGTACGACCCACGCTGAGGTGTCGCTATTTACTGTAGAAGAACGACTGTCCTTGAGAGTCTGTTCTTCACGTTCTTCACAGATGCAGCAGCAGAAAATGGTAGTCTGTAACTTCGATTTTTTTGCTCTTCTCGTGTTCTAAAACCTCCCAAACTCTCCATATCTCTTCTATGACCTCACAGCACCTTTTATAGCCTCTCATGCACGAATTATCTCCTCCATAACTCCTCAAATTCTCTCATTATACGGCTTTGAAAAAAATATTCTCGGGAATATTTTATGTCCATTTTTTGCTTCTACACGGCTTAGGATGGTGTAATTATTCCTTACTTAACTCCAACACGCTTCGACGTGACCAAACACGAGCAAGACTCGTCAAACACGCCGTAATCCCGTGTTTTTTTCTTCCCGGCGTGTGTTGCTGTGAACTTCAATCTCACGATGCAGCCAATTCTAACCGAACCAAGAGCCCATACCAGTACCGTTAGGCTCTAACAGATCGAACCATGAAGTTTCAAACGATTTAGTCTCCTTCTTTCATGCCCAAAAGTCGATTCAAAAATCTGCGGTGAAGAAAAATACTTTCCCGCCAAAACACGATTTTCACATGGAGGAGAAGGTCACCCCTTATCCAACAGCTGGGGGTGCGAATATCAATTGGGTGCCCCTTAGTAATTGGTTTACCCCTTATCCAATGTGGGAGTCCGAATATCAAATGTCCTCAAGGGGTGTTCCGAGCAACTTTTCGAGCCAATTTTCCAAAAATACCTAAAAATACATAAAAACACAATATTAGTACAAAAATCGAGTTCCAACAATACCAAAGATCGAGGACAATTCAGACACAAAAAAATGTGTCTATCAAAGGATTCTGTAGGAAGAGGATGAAAGGTGCCTTTACAAACTGGTGGATATCTCAATGGTTTCAGGACGAGCTGGAACCTAAGCGTAAAAGCATGATCTTGACGTTGCAAAAGCATTTTTGGCTCTCTCGGTTGTCTAGAGACATTTTTGATGACCAGATCTTGGTAAGAAGGAGATAAGACCGAGTTGCTAGCGATTGCCGTGAAGTTGGCAAAGGCGAAGTTCTTCCCATTGGCAAGCTATTTCTTGGTTCCCCGTATGTGCACTGGATCACCTAGTTGCGAACATGCGAGTTTCGAATGGTTTTATGAAAGTGGGTTCATATGTGCACGTTGCTTTCCTACAAGCTTGGTTATGGGAACACTTTGAGAAGTATGCCCCAAAAACCGTTGTCTTCGATTCCGCGAGTTGGGGGTTCCCGAATTCTTCGATGGGTGAACAGGCCCAAAGGTTGGCATGAGCTTGGTTAGTCTTCTTGACAAGTCGTATGAAATCAGTTTTCTCCCATGGGAGCCGATCCATAGGTCGGTGACTCAAATTGACACCTTTGCTTCTGCTCCGATCATGTCTTTGTCTTCTGATGGCGATTTGAGCGTTGGTGAAAACTTGTTTATTCAAAGCTGCATGTCCAGTTATATGCCGTCTTTCTTAATGGGTTCTTTCCAGATAGCTGCTTACAATATAAACGTACTTCTCGTCACATGGGTTTCGATCAAGGGGTGCCTCTTGCTTAACAGCCGGTGATCCCTAAGGATTCATTGCTTGCCGCCCTTAATGCCAGTTCCCTTGAGCCGGGTATCCGCCTTCCCTTCTTTCAAACGGGAAGAGTAACTTCGACGACCTTCGGCTATAATGAGTTCTGGTGCGACGAGTTTATTACGATCCAAGATTTTGTAAATAACGTGGTGGAGAATGTTCGTTGTAAACCTTCCCGCAGCTTTGAAGAAGTATCCAATGTTGAGAGATCTCAAGCGAAAGTTGCCTAGCAACTCGAAAAGTCCTGTGCCAAGGAACGGAGAACGAAGAATCGTAGCTGGTGGGTTCCGGAAAGTTTCAAAAGATCCTCCTGAGCTCGTGTCTTTCAGTTCTTCCAATAATCGTATGTGTCATCTCCTTGTTGGTTTGTCTCAAAACACGTGAATTCTCACTGAAAACATCTGTCTTGTTTCTTCCAGGGCTTGGTAGTGTTAATGCTTTCGCTTCCCTTGCACGTTGCCGGAGGCGGAAATTTCTTCGAAGAATTCCGGCGGCACTGAGCCTACTCATAGCGGTGATGAGTCGGAGAAAGAAGAAAGTTCGACAAGTGAGAGTGATTCCTCTGGCAGCACTGGTTCTTTTTCGGGAAGTGGTTCGGTGAGTTTCGTGCTTCTTTTGTTTCTTCTTTTGAAAAATGTCTAACTCAAATTCGCAGGAGGAATCCGGTTCGGAGGACGATTCTGGGGTGGAACCACACGAAAACTTGCCTTTGGTGACCACCGGGTGACTTGGAGATGGGAGTTATCCAATCGCCGGGCACAGATGTGGTTCAAACGGTGGATGATTCTCTGATGGTTATTGCCGTAGACATGGAAGAAGACCCTTTGCGAGTCGTGAGGCCAGCTGCAGGCGCCATTTTTGATCCCCCGTACTTGATTCCTTATCCAGGTCATGTGCTAAGCATGAGGCGTTGTACACCAGAATCTGGGAGAAGTACGAACATATGGCCACAACCAAGAAAGTCACTAGTCGATTTGCGCTGGTTAAGCGTGTGGAAGAGGCTTTATCTTCCATCGACGATATGCGTGAGGTGATTGGTCACACCGTTTCTGAAGACGTTATTGCCGACTGGGATCACCATCGCGACGTGTGCGTAGAAAATGAGTTCAACACTTCGTGGTTTGTCGAAGGCCTTGCTGAGATCCAAAAGTTGAAAGATGCAGTGATCGAAAGCCTTTCCGCCGTGGAGATTGCACGACAGGAGGTGGAACTCGAAAAGCTTTCCAAGATGTTGACTATGAAGAGAGCGGCTCTTGAAGATGCAAAGTTGACTTTCTCCAAGAAGAGCAGACTTTTGTTGGATGATTTTCCTTGAATGTTTCTCTGTTAAACTTTAAGTTAGGTTCTTCTTCTTTTTTTTTTTTTTTGAAAGACATATTGGATGTCTGGTTCAAAGTTTGACCGGTTTTGGTAGACAATTTTGGTAGCTTTTGAGGATATTGGATTATTTCTCGGGATGAATGGTTTTGATAATATGACTCTGATTATGTTTTGGGAAAGGAATATTGCTTTTATGAAAGTGTGTGCTAGCAATAGGCACAAGACGCAAGAGTATGGCGGTTTTATTAAGAACCTAAAAACAGATCGTTTATCTTGCCCAATCTAAATTTACTCACTTGCAAACACGCCTCTCCAAGTAAAGGCGGCTTTGCCGGGTAGCATCGCCAATTAGTCCCCAATTCTTTGGTAGCGTCTTGCCGAGTCCCCGGTTTTGTGGTGTAGTTTTAACAATTGATAATCGGGTTGTCTCGGGTAGTTGAGTGGACCGAGTCGCAAGTCCCCAATCGCCGGTAGCATCTTCAACGAGTCCCCAGTTTTGTGTAGTTTTATAACCGGTAACCGGTCGCCTGGGCGCTTGAGTCGGATTGAGTCGCCTTCCCCTACCATCTTGACATCCGGGTCGAAGAACGAGATCGACAGTCCGACATTGTAGCCGATAGATCAATCCTCCCGCCGTGGTCGCCAATTGTGTATGGGTAAAAATCGTTTCGCCGATTTCGGTAAATTTAGTAGGTGAGTGAGAAACTGGTTCAAACCCTAAACAAATGTGCCGCACGTGAGCACTTTATAGATTCGAGAGATCAACTGCACAAGTCCGGCCTAAACCAAGAAATGGCCGTTCCGCAGACTTGCTTCGGTCACAAAGTGAAGGAGAAGGGTTGATTTGGGGAGGGAAGCAAAGAAAGGTGTTGAGACTAGAATAATTCCGGGGAGAGTAGTGTCTCGACTTGTATCGAAAGTGGAAGCTTCGGAAGCTTGCAAGAGATGAAAGCTTTTGGAGAGCTTGCAAAGTTGCCTTTTCTGAGAGTGTAGTATTTTTCTCCTGACCGAGACTTGTTGTCTTGTGGAAATAGGTAAGACCTATTTATACAAGTCGAGATTGAAACGTACCTTGGCCTCATGAAGGAAGAGAGTAAAGGGTGAAATAATGGGAGGAGGTGGTAACCGCAAGGTGTTTATGGGTGAAAACGTTTTCACCATTATTTCCTCATTTATTTGACCGCTTTATTCCTTTTCACGCTTGTGTTAATGTGAGCGTAGTGTACGCCGTAAGTCAGTGACCGCCAAACCAAAACCCCGGAAAGCATCCCCGCTTGTGTTGATATCTCGAGTTTTGGTTGCACCTTGAGTGCAAGTGGCGCTGCTAGTGGCGCGTGTGGCATGTGCGGAATGCCCTTGTTGCGGGTTGTACCTCGGCGCAAGTGGCAATGCCGTAGTCGCTAGTGGCGTGCGTGGCATGTGCGGAATGCCTTGGTGGTAGGTTGTACGTTGAGTGTAAGTGGAAATGCCGAGCTGCTAGTGGCGTGCATGTGGCATGTGCGAATGCCTTGGTGGTAGGTTGCATGGTTTGCAGTTGGGCTACCAGCGTGGGTTTTGGCATGTGCCAATGGCGCGTACGGCCAAGTTGGCCTAGGTTGCACGGCTTGCAAGTTAGGCTACCGGCCGTGCATTAGGGCACGGCTAGGTGATGAAGGCTACTAATGAGCGTGTTGGCATGTGCCAATAGCATGTGTGGCCGTTAGGCCGTGGCCTTGGTAGGAAAAGCTACCAATGAGCGTGTTGGCATGTGCCAATGGCATGCGTGGCCGTTAGGGCCGTGTCCTTGGTAGGAAAAGCTACAATGAGCGTGTTGGCATGTGCCAATGGCATGCGTGGGTCGTTAGGGCCGTGGCCTTGGTAGGAAAAGCTACCAACGAGCGTGTTGGCATGCGTGGTCAGTTAGGGCCGTGGCCTTGGTAGGAAAAGCTACCTAATGCGAGCGTGTTGGCATGTGCCAATGGCATGCGTGGCCGATTAGGGTCGTGGCCTTGGTAGGAAAATCTACCAGCGAGCGTGTTGGCATGTACCAATGGCATGCGTGGCCGTTAGGGCCGTGGCCTTGGTAGGAAAAGCTACCAGCGAGCGTGTTGGCATGCGCCAATGGCATGCGTGGCCAATTTGGGTCGCGTCTTGGTAGAAAAAGCTACCGATGAGCGTGTTGGCATGTGCCAATGGCATGCGTGGCCAATTTGGCCTAGGTTGCATGGTTTGCAAGCCTAGGTGCGGGCGCTACTTTGGCATGGCACGGCTAGGGCCAAGGTAAGGGTGTTTGGCTTGGCTTGGCGTGGCATGACCAGTGTAGCTAGGGCCAAGACAGAGTGTGTTTGGCATGGCGCGGCTAGCTCGGGTTAAGTGTGGCTGGCATGATTTTTCCATTGGCACGGAGAGGTGCGGCTAGCATGGTTGGCATGCTTCGGGCGCGTTTGGTATAGCTGGCATGATTTTCCATTGGCATAGAGATGCGGCTAGCTTGGGCTAGGTGTGGTCGGCATGATTTGCCATTGGCACTGAGGTGCGGCTAGCATGGTTGGCATGCTTCTGGCGTTTGGTATGGCGGCGGCATGATTTGCCATTGGCATAGAGATGTGGCTAGCTCGGGCTAGGTGTGGATGGCATGATTTGCCATTGGCACGGAGGTGCGGCTAGCATGGTTGGCATGATTCGGTGCGTTTGGTATGGCTGGCATGATTTGCCATTGGCATAGAGATGCGGCTAGCTCGGTCTAGGTGTGGCTGGCATGATTTGCCATTGGCACGGAGGTGAATTAGGGTTTTGTTCGTTGTAACCCTAATTTGAAAAAATACCCCCTATTAATTACTGACTACAAGCATTAAATGTTCTAATAAATGCGTCACTGGTGACATTAGGTTATTTGGGGTTTTACGATTTTACCCTTTGTTTAAAAACCACCATCAACAGACCCGTATGAGGTGTCTCTCATCCAATTATCGGAATGTTGGCGGTTTCCTGGTGCGGAAAGAATTCGTGGTCCTTTATACGAGGATATGGAAGACATACGGCCATATCGCTACCAAGAGCGTAGTGAAGTGCTGTTCGTCAGCCTTGGTTTCCATAGTGAATTGTCTTTTGACAATGATTGCCGAGATGGAGAATATGTTCATCCGTGCTCGCTGCAGAGAGTCACCATTCAAAGGTGGGAGAATATGGTGTCCACCTCGTGAATCCTTGGAGTTTAATATCACGATTTGGTTACAAGATCGTCTCAATATTGTGAAAGTCGACAGAGACGGTATTCTTGCCGGTGTGATCCCCGCCACAAAACCATGCCGGGAAGAGGAGAAAGCTTTGGCCTTGGAGTCTCGGAGAGGATTGAAGAATTAATTCGAGACTTGAAGATTAGGACTGAAAGATATCACGGTCGATTGAAGATGATATTTTGTAGGGATTATAATTTACTAGATGAGCTTTTCTAACTTGTATCACGAGATTTGAAGGCTCCTTTTTTTTTTTCCTTTGTTGAAGAAATAAAGAAATTCTATTAATATGTTGGATTGTATTGAAATTTGGTAATTGACAAGAAAGAAAAGTAAAAGCAGAGAGGGTGTCTGGACGTTCACATTTTTGATATAGCATGTTGCAAGGAAATGATTAGGCGTAGTATGCCTTAAGCCACTTTCCGTTGATGACTGCCTCTAGCTTTCCCCCATCTTCTTTGACAATCTTGTAGTAACCACCGTCATACGCTTTAGTGATTATGTACGGCCCTTCCCATATGGGAGAAAACTTCGTGCCGATGCATCTTCCGGATGTGTTTGGCAGTTTTAGCACCCGCATCTCCTTCCTTAAAAACCCGGGATTTTACATGGCCGTTGTACGCCCGGAAATCCTGTTTCGTATGCTTGTGCATGTTCCTCCGCACGGGATCTTCTCGGGAGTCTATAGTATCTAGTTCCGCGATTCGGCATTGAGTGTTTTGGCTTCATTCCACTGAGGTCCACTGCGGCAATTCGGCAGACGGGATCTTGATTTCTGGCGGGGGAGGATCGCGTCTCGCACCGTCAGACTAGGAGTAGGGAGACATGCCAGTGGAGCTTCTAGAGATGCTCAGACGCCCGTAGAGCCATTGGCAATTGCTCGTGCCAGGTCCTGGGATTGTCGTGTAACTGTTCTACCGAGGATTCGCATCGAGTCTTTTTGGTACTTTCGGCTTGCCCATTTCCCGGGGTAGTAGATGGTAGAGAAGACTTGTTTAATGCCGTACTCTCAAGTAGTTCCCGTACTTGCTTGTTAGCAAAAGGTGTGCCGTTGTCGGTGATGATGACGTGTTTAGGTACGCCAAAATGGCAGATGATGTGCTCCTTGAGGAACGCCGCGATCGTGGCTCCGGTGGTTCCTTTTCATGGGACAGCTTCAATCCACTTGTAAAGTATTCGGTCGCGGTTATTATGTATTCATGCTGTTTGGAGGATGGCGGGTTGATCTTCCCAATGATGTCAAGTCCCTGGGCCTATAAAAGGGCCAATGGCTACTTATCGAAAGTGTGGGCGTTGGCGGCGCGTGAATGAGGTTTCCCGTGAACTGGGCATTTTCGGCATTTCAACGAAAGTAGCGCGTTGTCTTCCATGGTCGGCCAAAAATAGTACTTTCGTATATCGCAGAACAATTCTCGTTTCCTTGGTGTTCGCCTTCGTGCATTTCTATTAACATAACTGGGATTTCTATATCGCCTAAACACCGCAGTAGACTTCCTCCGAAACTCTTGCGATATAAAACCCCATCATGGAACACGAATCTTTAGGACTTTTGTTTTAGCTTGGACGCATCCTCTTTGTCAGTAGGGAGAATGCCGTCGCGAAGGAAGCCGATGTACGGATCCTTCCAGTCCCCGGTGTGACTGATGTTGAGGACTTCTATCTGACATGGGGGTGCCTGGCAATTGGGACACGCCTTCGGGAGTAATCGAGATTGGGCTTCCATCTCTCTTAATAGTATCCAAGTCGTTGTAAACGACGATAGAGGGTTACTACCGATGTTATTCCACAGACTTCGGTATGGACATGTTCAAGTTGTTTTTGTGCTTCCTCTTTCCAAGACACCTTGGTATGCAGAGCCGTTCCGGGTTTCGATGATACAGACATCCTGAAGCATAAAGAAATTCCGCAAAGTCTTGAGATCGACCTTCCTTGGAAAAGTGAGTTGTTGAGTTCTTGAATGATAGGAGTTCTCCAAATCATCGTCTTCGCTTTCTCGGTTGAAAGCCATGTTCAAGCTATGGTTTGCCGTTTTACCGCCGTGGTTTCCTCGGATCCTTCGAACCGTAGCTTTGATGCTAGTGTAGCTAAAAATCAAGATGCTTGTTACCGTTACGGCCGACGTGTGTGATGGTTGCATCAATGAAATAATTTAGTAGTTTTTGTGCCTCAAATTCTGTATGATGCCAAGGGTGGGTTATTTCAATGCGTAAATCCCGTTTACCTGGTTGATGAGTAATTTGGAATCTCCTATTATCTACAAACGCGTGGCCCGCTTGTTTAGCTAGTGACAAGATCCTATGAGGAAGGCTTCGTATTCAGCCGAGTTATTGGTGCATGGAAAGTCTAGCGTGAAAGAGTGCGAGAAAACTTCTCCAACAGAGACTAGTACCACACCCGCCTCCTCAGATTAGTGTGGGGTGGAAGAGCCGTCGAAGAACAACATCCATGCCTTTTCTTTGACTAAGAAGATATCCGGAAGGTCTCCCTGAGAGATCTCTCGTAACTCCGCGTTGTTTTCTCCCGGGAACGCTCGCTAACAAGTCCGCAACAGCCTGTCCTTTTTATGGCCCTTGGGGCAGCAAGACGTTATGTCGAACTCGATAGTCGTAGGGAGCCATTTAGCCGCCTCCCTATCGAAGGCGGGTTTCGAGAGGAGAAACTTTACAGGTCCGATTTGGATATTAACACCACCTTGTTGGAGAGGAGGTAGTGCCCGAACTTCTGGATGGAATAAATTAATGCTAAACACGCCTTTTCCGCCTTGGGATATCTGAGTTCAACGTCTCTTAACGTTTGACTGAAGTAGTATATGGGATATTCAATGCCTTCGTCGCCTTCTTGAGCGAGAGGGCTCCAATGGCAAGTATCGCTAAAGGTCGTGTAAAGACATAGTGGTCTCCCTTGCATAGGAGGCTTCATGACGGTCGGGAGGACAAGCGTTTGTCGGATCTTCGATACGCTTCTTGTTGAGACGCACCATGTGAAATTCGCTCCTTTTTTTTCAAAGCCAGAGGGGTAAACGCAAAGAATGAGCTATGCCAGCCCTTGCATGAAGCGACGAATGTAGTTTACCTTTCCCATGAAACTGGAGCTCTTTTACTTGCTCGTGGTGGTAGCATCGTGAGGATAGCTTGCGTTTTGACTGGGTCAACTTTTATCCCTGCGGCCGTTACTTGGAATCCTAATAACTTCCCCGAGCAGACACCAAAGGCGCATTTCAAAGGATTCATCTTCAACTTATATTCGCGGCATCTTTCGAACACTTGTCGTAGCGTTTCCGGATGATTCGCTCGAGTCTTCGATTTAACCACAACATCATCTACGTAATCTTTGACTTGCTTGTGCATCATATCGTGGAAGATAGTAGTCATGGCGCGTTGGTAGGCAGCGCCAATGTTCTTCAAACCGAAAGGCATTACGGTGTAATAGAAGTTTCCGAGAGGGGTTCGGAAGCAATCTTACTCGCGCCATGCTCATACATCTTTATCAAAGTTGTATCCGCTATATCCATCCATGAAAGAGAACATACCATGTCCACGGGTAGCGTATACCAAAGATGTCGATGTTTGGGAGCGGGAAGTTGTCTTTATGGCAAACACTTGTTCGATCTCTCGAAGTCGACACAACATCGGATCTCGACCATTCTTCTTTTAACGGAACGATATTGGCCAACCAGGTGGGATGGTGAATGTGTTTGACAAAACCGGCGGCTAGTAATTTACGGACCTCCGCCTTGATTTGTTCTTTTACGTCGTTTCAATTGTCTTGGAGGTCGCTTGGTTGGTTTGGATCCGGGTATCACGTGCGAGATGGTGGGTGACCGTTTTTCATCCAATCCGTGCATTTCTTCGTAAGTCCATGCGAACACGCCCTGGTATTCTTTGAGTAAGTCGACTAGCTTTGAGCGTTCGCGAATGTAAGTCGAACGATCGTAATGGGTCGTGGGATTCTCATTCCCTATATTGACCGTTCGAGTTCGCTCGGTGGTTAAGTCGGTCCCGTCTTGCAGCCTTCTAAAGGGCGTCTGAACTTCCACCGGTTATTGTGAAAATATTCTTTCTGGCGAGAGACCGGGTCATGGTCTCCTCGCTAATTGCTAACAACGGTGGTAATGTGTGAGTTTCCCTCTTTTGCTTCGTCCCCGCAGAAGTGGTGCACTCTCGCTTGGTGAGGGCACGGTTACGCCCGGTGGCAGGAGACCGGCGGACCTTCCTTCCGAGGGGACGATGAGAGGGCGGTCTCCTCCGGCGAAGTATCTCCAGCTTGTCGCTATCTCCCGAGCGATGTCCATTTTGGCAGCGTAAAACCGTGAATCTTGGTCACCACGCCTTTGAACCCTCCTTCGGCCCATGTGCTTCTACGCAAAAGATCGGGTGCATGTGGGGAGAGTGACGCGGGGATGCTGACAACTTCTCCGCTCAAGATCGCTGTGCATTGGTATGTCAAGAAACGATTTGAGATTGCGGCACACCACCGGCCGCCAAAAGATCATGTGGTAGTCCTGGTTCTTTTTCAATCACTTCAAACTTCACGCTTGATTGAATTGGCCCTACTGCCAGCTCCAAGTTGATGTAGCCGTATGTGCTAGTTTGTTGCCTTCAAATGGCCATCGAGTGGGTTGTCGTACGATCTCGTTAGGTCGCACCTTGGAATCTTTAAGTGTCTTGAGAGTGATGACATTGGAAGATGCACCCGTGTCAATGAGCGCTCTTCTAAATTCTATGTTCCTGACAAGAGCCGTAACATGCAAGGCCCGACAGGATCAGGTTTTCTACCATCATGTCGTTATCGGTGAAAACAATATTGCAGGATCTTCCGGGATCCTTGGAGTCCCCGTGGGTGCAGGAACTAGCGATGCGTTCAGTGCTATTTGGTTAATAACAGAGAATGTTTTTATTCGCTGGTCCTTGGAGAGGTGTAGTAATTCACATAAGTTCTCTACAAACATGGTCTGCCTCTCGGTCCATTGGCTTCCGGTTGGATGACGAAACCATTGATTTGAGAATGCTCATTGGGATGTTAGTCCCCCGCTTTGATCTCCTGGGGAACATGAATCACTTAGCTCCGATGTTACGCTGATGAGGAAGTCGAGTATGCTGTTAATTGCGTCCTTCATTAGATCCAAGAACATGGATCTTGTAACGATACGAACCATTTTCTCGGGTTTAACCGAACCCATCGGTTAGAAATCAAGTTCTACATTGAGTGTGTTAAAAATAAGAAAATGAAAATCAATGTTTGCGTGTCTTTAACAACTTAGGCTGCCTAAATGGTGAATACTCACATTTAAATAGTGAGTCTGTCTAAATCTGGATCATGGGTGCCTTAATAAGCCTGTATGCATGAGGTGCACGTGTCAAATTTGGAAACTTAAGTAAGATAAAACCAAAGGAACTAAAAGAAAAGGGAGAAACGGGGTACTGGGTTGTTTTTTTTATCTTCTTCTTCCCCTTTTCTTCTTTCCCTTTCTTTTCTCTGGGTGATTTCTGTCTTCCCCTGAAAATTCAGAAAATTGACGGAGATCATGAAAATTTGGTAAAATCTGTTGGGGGTGCAATCACATCTAGTTGTTGAAGGCGTTCATGCATATGCATCTTTGTTGGATTAAAAATGGGAAGAGGAATTTCTGTTCTTCAACCTGAGATTTTGATTTGAGTAATTTGGAGGTCAATCAACAAGCAGGGAGAGGGGAGAAGATTCAACAGAGTTTTCTTCTTCTCTTATTCTCCTTCGCTGGCTGCATGAAAGGAACCATATTCGGAAGCTGTGATCAAGGTACTGATTAGGCTTGGATAAAAATTAAAGAGAAAATAGCTCAGTGGACGAACATGACGGTAATTTCCTCCACCTATTTCTCTTGATATCTTTCTATCCCTTGATTTGTATGAGGTTTGGTGTTTCTGTATATGGGTTTGGTGTAAAAATTATGTATATTGAAAAGTATTCATTTGAATCTAAAATTCAATTGTGTGTCTGTATGTGAAATGAGTAAGTGCACGTGGAGTGTTTGATAATTGGCTTATAAGGAAAGAAATTTATGTTTACCTAATTGATCTCTTATGGGATTGCAATTGTGCCAGTTAATGGAAATCTTCATTTTAAATTATGAAATGACAAACTCAAAGGCTTACTCTCTTTGATAGATTGTTGGTAACTTTGGCATATGAAGTACGATCATTTTTGCCATCAAAATTAGTAATTATATATTAAATAAACTTTCCTCGGACTTGGGAATTTCGCATGCTCATATGGGTCTCAAGTGTGCAGTAAAACTAGACATTTATAAAAATGTGGTTGTGTTAATTGGTGTGTGTGTTGCTGGACAGTTGATTTCTTTCAATTCATGATAGAATTAGCCTAAAACGGTTACATTTTCTTATGGATTATATAGGCAGTATCCATATATATCGTTCTTTAATGCCTCTTGAATACCATTGGAGGTGGTGCTTGATTTTTGGAATGTATATTCAGTTGAGTTTAATTTAGTACAAGGAAATAGAACTGCTGTTGGTATCGTACATTTGATCTACCCATTTTCTGATCATGTATGGGCATCAATAAGACTTAGATGTGAGGTGATATGTGTTAGTCTATATACTTGTAATTGTAAAGTTAGATCAAGTGGTAGTGTAACCAATTAAATGGTAGCTATATATATCACATATTTGTTTGATCCACTCATGGACTCATGGTTCAAATTTAGTCTACTGAGCATGATTTTCGTTTTTGTAAATGTAAACGAATATGTGCTTGTGGATGCCTATGAATTCCATTAAGTCCCGTGTACTCCATGATGAGCTAATGTATAATGTGGAGTTAGTTTGAGTGTGTGTATATATAGTGCTTTCTAAATTGGGTAAACTTAGTATCGAGCATTTAATCCCTATGTATGACAAGATACACGTATCTATTTTTGATGTAGTTGAGGTAGACGATGTATTAGCTTTCCTTGTTTTGTTATCGAAAACCAACATATATAGTTGACCCTATTTGGTGAAAATGTACTCAATTAGATTAGCCGGGTTGGACTTATTGATAGAAAGGTGCATTAAGCTTGTAGAAAATCGCAGCACTCTAGATATTTCTGTACAAGTGATTTTGGATCACGCTCTTCATTTGATCTATTTTATCACTGTAGTGGATTGCTTCGGGACTCTTACGTTATACCATTATATTTTTTATGGTAATTGGGACATCCTTGTTTTGATTTAGGATTTCTTTGCCACTCTAAATGAAATTATCAATCTATATCATTTCTGTCGTATGGGCTGTGGATTTGGAGAATCTCATTTGATCCTTATTGCATATTTTTGTATGTATATGAATGCTCCATTCTGTGGGGGTGGCATTTCTACTTTATGCCCATGAAATATTCATTCTAAACTTGAATCCTAAGTTCTGTGTGAACACCTTATACTTGAGAAACTCAGAATGGTAGTAATAGGGTTGAATTGTGTTAGAAATTGATTGTGTTCAGAGATGTACACATTCCGAACTAATTGGTGAAATTATGATTATCCAGATGTCTAGTATATAACTAATTGTATGTTTGCGAATGATGAAATCTTGTTGTTATTGATATAATAATGGCTTGTCGTAAGAGAGTGCTTACAGTTTTCTGTGTTTATATCGCCACTGCTTTCAATTGTATCTTTTGAAGTTTCCCCATCTTCTTTCCAAAACGGTTAATATCAAGCTAGATGGTGTAAGTGAATGTGTTTCTTACGTCATTAATTGTTAGTCTTGGAAGTTGATGAGAGCATTCTAAAATGTTTGGTAGTGGATGGGTATAGATAGTAAAATTTAAAGAGAGAATTTCTCTTATGAGAAAGCTTGAGGTGGCAGAGTAGTTAAGAGGTTAGACAACAGCGTTTCTATTTTGAAAGTTTATATGGATTAATAGCTTGTTAAATTTTATACTTGACATAACCGTGTTCATCTCTTGAGTTTCTGCTGTGTACTTAAGTGTAGCGAGTATCTTGGGCTCACCAAGGGCAGTGGTCTACTCGGAATTCGTTAAGTTAACTGCAAGTGGAATAAGTTTACTTGATATTTAATAAGAGGTAATTACTACTGTTGAGAGTAGTTCATATTTAATAAGTGAACTACGGAGGCAGCCGCTATGCGGTTTAGCACAACTTTACAAGGGTGTTCATATCATCTGAAAGATTGTTCACGTCTTGGCAGTTCATACCACCTATTCGGAGATGATTGCAACCTTGTCACCGGCAATTGGCCATGGAAATCTTAGTGGTGGCAACTGGCCATGAGAATTATTAGTGGTGCCAACTGGCCATGGAAATCTTAGTAGTGGCAACTGGCCATGGAAATCTTAGTGGTGGCAACTGGTCATGAGAATTATTAATGGTGGCAACCGGCCATGGAAATCTTAGTAGTGGCAATCGCCATGGAAATCTTAGTGGTGGCAAACGGCCATGAGAATTATTAGAGGTGGCAACTGGCCATGAGAATTATTAGTGGTGGCAACTGGCCATGGGAGTTATTAGTAGTGGCAACTGGCCGTCTGTCATTTTTGGGCAATCGGCCCGTGTTGATTTTGGCAACTGGCCTCTGTTATTTTTGGGCAATCGGTCCGTGTTGATTTTGGCAACTGGTCGTCAGTTATTTTTGGGCAATTGGCCCGTGTTGACTTTGGCAACTGGTCGCTCATTTGGGCAATTGGCCCGTGTTAATTTTGGCAATTGGCCGTCTACCATTTGGGCAACCGGCCAACTTTAATTTTAGGCAACCTACTGATCTCTTAGTTTTTTTGAATTGAACCCTTTGTCGAATTTTATGAGTATTATGGTATGGGACATATGCTCATAGAATTACGACCTTGAGATTAATGAGATTTCTACAGTGTGCAGGATTAAACGAAATTTTCACTTTAGTGGTGTATTAGAGAGTCGGAGCTTGCCAAGCGATCTGTAATCCGACCCGCTGGAAGCAAAATTCTCTGATCCGTCACAGATCTCCTGAGCTTGCATCAGGTCAACCAGTCTTGGGACCGCTTCATTGGTCATATTGCTTCCAGAAATCGACAAGTTATCATGATCTTGAGCGGAATCAATGTTTGTGGAGATGGCCTGGTAGTCGACCATGCTTGCGTGAAGCTTGAGGACGGAAGCTGGAGTTTCATATTGTAACCGAAAGATCAATCCTCCCACTGTGGTCGCCAATTGTTTATAGGTAAAAATCGTTTCCGCCGATTTTGGTAAATTCGAGAGGTGAGTGAGAAACCGATTTAAACCCTAAACAAATGTGCACGCACGTGAGCACTTTATAGATTCGAGAGATCAACTGTACAAAGTCAGGCCTAAAACAAGAAATGGTCGTTCCAGGACTTGCTTCGGTCACAAAGTGGAGGAGAAGGGTTGATTTGGGGAGGAAACAAAGAAAGGTGTTGAGATCGAGAATACTTAGGTGAGTAGTGTCTCGACTTGTATCAGAAAGTGAAAGCTTAAGAAGCTTGCAAGAGATGAAAGCTTTTTGAAGAGCTTGCAAAGTTGCCTTTTCTGAAGTGTTGTATTTTTCTCCTGACCGAGACTTGTTGTCTGGTGGAAATAAGAAAGACCTATTTATACAAGTCGAGATTGAAACGTACCATGGCCTCATGAAGGAAGAGAGTAAAGGGTGAAATAATGGGAGGAGGTGGTAACCGCATGGTGTTTATGGGTGAAAACGTTTTCACCATTATTTCCTCATTTATTTGACCGCTTTATTCCTATTCACGCTTTCTTAATGTGAGCGTAGTGTACTCGCAAGTCGTGACCGCCAAACCAAAACCCCGGGAAAGCATCCCCCGTTTGTGTTGATGTCTCGAGTGTTGGTTGCACCTTGAGTGCAAGTGGCGCCGCTAGTGGCGCGAGTGGCATGTGCCATTGGCATGTGCGAGAATGCCTTGTTGCGGTTGCACCTTGAGTGCAAGTGGCAATGCGTAGAGCTGCTAGTGGCGTGTGTGGCATGTGCCAATGGCATGTGCGGAATGCCTTGGTGGTAGGTTGTACGTTGAGTGTAAGCGGCAATGCCAGAGCTGCTAGTGACGTGTGTGGCAAGTGTCATTGGCGCGCATGGCCATTAGAGCTATGTCCTGGTGGAAAAGCCAATGGCATGCTCGGCCATTAAGGCCGTGGCCTGGTAAGAAAACCTACCAGCGATGCGTGTTGGCATGTGCCAATGACATGCGTGGCTAATTTGGGTCACGGCCTGGTGGAAAAGCTATTGATGCGTGTTGGCATGCTCGGCCATTAGGGCCGTGGCCTGGTAAGAAAAGCTACCAGCGATGCGTGTTGGCATGTGCCAATGACATGCATGGCCAACTTGGGTCGCGTCCTGGTAGGGAAAGCTACCCAGCGCGTTGGCATGTGCCCAATGGCATGCGTGGCGATTTGGCCTAGGTTGCATGGTTTGCAAGCCTAGGCGGCGCCATTTTGGCATGGCGTGGCTAGGGACAAGGCGCAGTGCTTGGCTTTGGCGTGACGGATTAGCGTAGCTAGGGCCAAGGCGAGTGCGTTTGGCATGGCGCGGCTAGCTTCCGGGCTAAATGTGGGCAGCATGATTTGCCATTGGCACGAGGTGCGCTAGCATGGTTTGGCATGCTTTTTGGCGCGTTTGGGTGTGGTCGACATGTTTTGCCATTATACGAGAGAGTCTGCGCTAGCTTGGTAGGCGTTTGGCATGATTTGCCATTGCACGAGGTGCGGCTAACATGGTTGGCATGCTTTGCGCGTTTGGTGTGGTCGGCATGCTTTTGCCATTGGCGGACGGATTTGCGGCTAACATGTTTGGCATGCTTTGGCGCGTTTTGGTGTGGGTGGCATGATTTGCCATTGCGGCTAGGGCCATGGTAAGTGTGTTTGGCTTGGCGTGGTGCATGGTAGCTGGCATGCATTTGGCGCGTTTTGGTGTGGTCATGATTTTCCATTGGCATGAGGTGGCATGCTAGCGCGTTTTGGTGTTGACATGATTTTCCATTGGCACGAGAGGGTCTGCGGCTAGCCCAGGCTATGATTTTCCATTAGCCTGAGTGCAGGGGAATTAGGGTTTTGTTCGTTGTAACCCTAATTTGAAAAATACCCCTATTAATTACCGACTACGTGCATTAAATGTCTTAATAAATGTGTCAGGTTACATTGGGGTTATTTGGGGTTTTACTCTTTTGTTTAAAACCACCATCAACGGGAGCATAGAAAATCAACGTTATTTTTGGTGTTTAGTCATGTGAGAAA
>JAJJWW010003895.1:0-53031 GCA_023531295.1 Papaver armeniacum
GAGCAACGTGGGTGAGAGAAATTTCACTTTAATTTTCTCGTTTTTAAAATAGAATTAGGGTTTTTAGTTTTGGATGGTGCATGTATAAATAGAGGATGAAGAAGATGTTTTTAACCACGCCTGGATTAGCCAGTGCAGTCAATTAGATTTAATTGTTGTTCTTTGTTGTTTTAGCTTAATTTACTAGGGTTTCAATGAAACCCTAATTCAAGGTTGTGTTTAAACTCAGTTGAAATGTCCTTGCATGCTTAATATTATTAGATAACTTCAATTCTAACACCTCAATGTTTTTTCTCTCACAATGCATGCCAAGTATGCATTGTAGTTAGGTTATATCTATGTTGAGTGTGTTGCAGCTTTTTTTGTTTCAATTATTAAATGCTAATTCCTTTGATTAGTTATACTTGATTAGATAACTAATGCTGCAGGTTAGTACCCTTATTTGGTATTTGAAGTTTTACATAGAGAAACTCCTTAGTTAAGTGGCGAGAATTGACACACCGCCTTAGCTACTATAGGAACAAGACATTTAACTTAGTTGAAAGCACAATAGAGGTTAGTGGTGGATTTACAGCCCTAGTATCACCCTTTATCTCATTGTTTACCTTAGTTTAGGTTCACTTGATTAAAAATCAGCCGACGTCGGCAAATATATCTTTGTCACTTTGTTACTTACTTGAATTCGATTGAAGAAGCCTTAGATCACACACAAAGCACCCCTTGTCTCGTGGATCGACCCGTACCTAGCGTCTCCGATAGACGCCGTGAACTTCTTGATACTGCAGGGTCAGTAAATTATTTACCCATCTTCCGGGCCTACCAAGTTTTTTGGCGCCTTGTTGTTGGGACTTAGGCGTGCCTTTGATTTTTGGCTAATACTTCACCGAGTTTCACCTGTACATATTCGCTTTGCATTGTTGTTTAATCTTCACTAGTGTAACTTAGCTTATTTTCTTTTGTATTACATTACTTCCATCCCTCCTAGTGCATTCTTGCATAACTTAGCTTAACCTCTACATCTTTACATCTTTGCATTTCTGCATCTGTTATTACAATTAGCTTAGTTTAATTACTTTCAATCCTGCCATCTTTCATATACATTGCACCCCCAAGCTTGTCGGCTTGAGCTTGTGCATCCGCGCCTTGTTGTGCATTTGTGAGTGCAATGTGAATTTGTACATCTGTCGGTCTGTTTGTGCGGTTGTGCAATTTTTTTATGTTGTGTCTTGAATGTGCATTATAGAGAACTAATCTCTTTGTTGAGCCAACAAAGTCTTTGCTTTGTCTTTGTCTTCTTTGTGCTTGTGTTGCAACCGAGCAACCCCCTCGCAACTTATAGAGTCGTGCAGGCAAGTTCCGGGAAAGTGAGGCAAGGACGAGCAATTGTTAACTAAGTTGCTCGTGCGCTAGCATTCCTTCTCTGTTAAACACCTTTCTACTTATTGATTGATAAGCATGCTCAGCCTTGAATGATTGAATGAATGAAAGCTTGAATGATTGAATGAATGACAAAACATGATATACGTTGCCCGAGCTCCACCCCTGTCAATTTTGTTGAGCCTCGGTTCTGCAAACCTTGTTGAGACTCCGTTGACTTGTGTTGTGTGTAACCCCGAGACCTTGAGTGAGCTAGAGGTTGCAAACCTTAGTGCCATCAACCCCGAGTTACTTTTTAACCCATTTGGCATACCCCCGAGCTCCGACTGTGCACCTTGTGGGAAACCTTGTGAGGCCTGCCATCGTTGAGCATAACTCTTTATCAGCCCCAGAAATGTATTTCTAAACTGTGACATCCTTTTCATGTTTAACTCGCCATCACCTCGAGCATAACTCTCGACTCAACCCCTGGCTGTGTGAGACCTTGAGTGAACTTTAACCGCGGACTCACTTGTCATTGCCATTTATGCGAAAAATGCAAGGCCTGTGCCCCAGTGCACAACAACCCGAGCATAACTCACTCGAGCCACCCTATGCATGATCTACACCTGCTCAATCCTGTAATAACTCGAGCACAACTCGATTGCATGATAACTTAGTTACCTTGCATGACTAATCACCCCTGAGTCGATTGCATGCTCTGAGCTTAGTCACCATCTGCCATGCTAATTCATGTATACTTGTAAGCTTGAACTTTGAGAACTGAAGTCAACTGAACCAGTTAACATCAATTGTGTTAGCTTCAACTTGTGCTAATCTGTGATGAGTAGATGATGCTGTGAAGGGTATAACCTGTTGACCCTGCATATTTGTGCATGAGCCTGAAAACTTGAGGTCCACCAAGCCATTTGACACTCTGTGGCATATCAAACCTGTTGTGTAATGCTTAAGTGACCATCTGCTATTGCATCCCTTGCCATTATGCATTTGTGAACTAGCATATATAAGTTGTGTCAATTCTTGTGTGAGTTTGTGATTGCTCCTGCTGAGTTTGTGTCTCTACACACAACCTGTCGCGAAGAACCGAGCACTCAAGCTTGTGCCTTGCCATTGTGCGGCATGCCAGGCGAGTTTGCCAAACCGCACCTGTGAGCCCTATGCCGGGATAATTCAATTTGAAACAAACCATTGACTTCTAGCCCACTCAACTCACTTCAATTTGTGTATTATCAACTCACTTGGGTTGTACACAAAAACCCGAGGCCCACTTCTTGGGCTAACGAACACGGCTCTACACACAAACTCAGCCCACATACTGGGCCATTCAATCTGGGCTGCACTTGTTCAAATAATCTGGGCTCTGCACACAACCTTCAGCCCACATAACTTGGCCTGCATAGCTGGGCCATTCAGCAACTGGGCTGTATATCCCAAACAAACCAAATCCCAAACAAACCAAATCCCAATAAACCAAATTCCCACATAAACCAAAGCCCATTTTCATGTTTCTGTACATTATCTTTTGGGTTGACCCTCAACTCTTTAGATTGTTAGTAAATTTTTGTATATAATTCGGTAGGACTTGTTAAATTTTTCTTTTCTTGATTTGGTTGAGTCTTCTTGCGCATATATTATGCTAATCCGATATGATCTCCGTTGAGAATGTTGGATTCTAGCCTTGACTAGTGAAGCTCTACTCAGGTGCTCCGCCGACATCCCAGTAATCTCTTCTCTTTTCTCTTATCAAGCATAGTTCTCATGGTATGTGACATGTTTAAAATTTTCCTATCTGTTGACACATTGAGGACAATGTTTGATTTAGGTTTGGGGTGCATTTGCATATTTTTGCATATAGAGTTTTTAGTCTTTTTAATCTTTTATTTTCATAAAAAAAAAAAAAAAAAAAAAAAAATCAAAAACTTTTTGCAAATAAAAACCTCCAACTTTTAGAGATTTTAGAGTCACTAGCATGCCTTTAGCTATGTTTACATAGAGAATCTCACCGAAATAACAAAAGTTAGAAGTGCCGGAGAACACAATCGGGTTCCTTAGTTGATTCGAGCGTTAAGTTGGATTTAACCATCTTGGAGGGCGAATTAAAGTCTTTGTTTAGATATTCGGTAGTAGAATTGTGATCACCCATAGTGGAGACTACCCATTTTACATCAAGTGAGGCACCAACCTTCAATTTTTGCAACTTTCTAGAAAAGTCATTTAGAGTGTGTGTCACCGTACGTAAGTGCGGGGTAGGAATGGTGAGCTACCCAACTTCGCACCATTTTCAAAGACTACTTTTGATCTCTTGAGTGCTAGTTTTTGTCAATCATGAGGGTGACGTCTAAAGATGAAAACTCCTTCTAAATACCGATTTGTAGTTAGCATCATTCTCTCTCTCAATCAGCAAGACCCATAGAAACACATCATCACAACTTCCCTAGGAGCAGATAATCGAATATTGAAAGAAAAATTGATATAGTCCAAGGTTTATGTGCAACAAAGAAAAGAAAATATGATGAGAATTAATAAAATTTATAAAATCAAGACAATACAAGTTGTGGAAAAATTGAGTGATAAAGTCCTTTGTCCATGGAGTTAGTTGTTTCATTATTTGTATTTTTATTTTCACTTATTGTAAAAAAAAAAAAATCAAAAAAAAAAAAAAATTTAAAAAAAAAATTTAAAAATTAAATAAAAATAATATATATTAGTTTATTTTTGCTACCACCATGGTAAAGAAGAGTTCAAGAAGAAAAATCCAAACAACAAGGAATTTGAGTAGAAAAGTTAAAAAAATTGTCAAGTTTTGTGAAGTTTAGAAGTTAAGTCATCAACAATTGAAGACCAAGACCGAAGATTGAAGACGTTTCTATGGTTCTTATGAGAGAGAGTGATATTAATTGCCGATCGGGTGAGAAGTGAGTGAGTACTCCCACCCCTTGCTAATGGTTGATTTCCTTTCTTAGAGATCATCATAAAAGATTCTTTTGTCCACACTTCCGGGAGTCTCCAGTTTTTATTTCGGAAGGTTATCCTTCTTACCTACAACGTGTGCATGATTTCTCTCTTTACTCTGCTGCACACATGAGAGACTAAAAAGCGATCTTTTTGAGTGCAATTTTCATAAAACCCTAATGGTGAGGTGAGAAGTTGAGACTTATGATCACAATCGAATCCGAATTCTTTCATATGGTATGGTTACTTCTCGCTCAAAGACTTAAGGATGAGAATGCGTTCTTTGTTAGTTCTAACTGTTACTAGTATGCGAAACTCTATGTCCTCATAGCTTCTTGGAGGCTTGAGACTCTTTTACACTCGAAGTTGGAGAAGGTTTTGTGGGTACACCTCTGCAAAACCCTCACGAGACTACAACTCGTCCACTAGGGACACCTAGGGGTTTAAAGGCTTAGTGCATACGCTAAATGCATTCGAGAGACCTGTGACAGGGGTATAGTTAGGATTTCTTATTTTTTTGTTTCACTTGAGGACAAGTAAAATTCGGGTTTGGGGTATTTGATGAGTGCCAAATAGTGCATATTTATACACCTTTTTATTGGCATTTTACTCATCTTTGCGCTTAGAAATCGGATATTATCCCAGTGATTCGTGTTTTCTTTGTTTTCAAGAATAAATATTTGTATTAATTAATTTTGTGTTTTTAGGCAATAAATAAAGCTTGGAGAATCCGAGGAGCTAAAGAGCGAAGAATTGGAGTCAAACATCTATGGAGCAGATAGCCAAAGCCCGCGCGCAAATCGGTTGCAACCCAACAAGGAAGACTTGGGCTAGAGCTACCCACGACAGGATCCGAACCCGCT
This sequence comes from Papaver armeniacum, assembly GCA_023531295.1. Classification (NCBI taxonomy): domain Eukaryota; kingdom Viridiplantae; phylum Streptophyta; class Magnoliopsida; order Ranunculales; family Papaveraceae; genus Papaver; species Papaver armeniacum. Next base: position 5,193 of record JAJJWW010003895.1, read on the forward strand.
CATCCCGAGCCGTTGAGATCTTTATCTTCCACATCCAATGGTGTTTGCTCCACGTGCATCATAGATCGCTGCTCCCATGCAACACCGGATCAAGCCAAAACCGCTTACCTCCCGAGCGTTCGAGATCTCCATCAGCTCCATCCGACGCTCGCTCCACCATTTCCATCAACAGTCGATGCACCTGCTTCACAACAAAAGTACCTAACCCTATACCCCCATCGACCTAGCCATTTCACCCTCATCTTCTCTTTCCTTTCTTTTTCTCTCCCGTCGCTCTCACCTCTGCAAAACCCCTCTCCCCGACCATCTCCTCGCCAGCCGATTCCTCCACCTTCTTCACCCATACCGCCACCAACTCCATCATCTCCGACACTCCACCTACCTAATCGCTATTTAGTCCATTTGTAGCTTCTTTCCTAGAAGCAAGAGAGAACTAGACGAGAGATAGGTTAGGGTTTCATTGATAAATCAAAGGGAAGCTAGAGTAGTCGATGGAGAGCCGATTGATAAGAGGTAGCAGTTGGAGCAACGTGGGTGAGAGAAATTTCACTTTAATTTTTGTTTTTAAAATAGAATTAGGGTTTTTAGTTTTGGATGGTGCATGTATAAATAGAGGATGAAGAAGATGTTTTTAACCACGCCTGGATTAGCCAGTGCAGTCAATTAGATTTAATTGTTGTTCTTTGTTGTTTTAGCTTAATTTGTTAGGGTTTCATTGAAACCTAATTCAAGGTTGTGTTTAAACTCGGTTGAAATGTCCTTGCATGCTTAATATTATTAGATAACTTCAATTCTAACACCTCAATGTTTTTTTCTCTCACAATGCATGCCAAGTATGCATTGTAGTTAGGTTATATCTATGTTGAGTGTGTTGCAGCTTTTGTTTCAATTATTAAATGCTAATTCCTTTGATTAGTTATACTTGATTAGATAACTAATGCTGCGGGTTAGTACCTTAGTTGGTATTTGAAGTTTTACATAGAGAAACTCCTTAGTTAAGTGGCGGAATTGACACACCGCCCTTAGCTACTATAGGAACAAGACATTTAACTTAGTTGAAAGCACAATAGAGGTTAGTGGTGGATTTGCAGCCCTAGTATCACCCTTTATCTCACTGTTTACCTTAGTTTAGGTTCACTTCGCTTCAGTTCAAAATCAGCCGTATCGGCAAATATATGCTGTCACTTTGTTACTTACTTGAATTCAGTTGAAGAAGCCTTAGATCACACACAAAGCACCCCTTGTCTCTGTGGATCGACCCGTACTTGCCGCGTCTCCGATAGACGCCGTGAACTTGCGGTATTACCGTAGGCCGTAAATTATTTACCCATCTTCCGTGCCTACCAACTACACATCCATGGGCATGGGCCCTTAAACACTCCCCTTGTGCGGTTCAACAACAAAATTTTATACATAGTGCTTCACATATAATACTTTGAATGTAGTTCTTCAAATGTCGTCCTCTCCTTGATGACTTGCGCCAAATCAATTGCCTCATTAAAACTTTGACAAGGAAAAACCCACTGGGACAAAACCTTGGTACAGCTCTTCACATGTAGTATTTCACATGTTGTCTCGTATGTTACATGTAGTTTACCACATGTAATACGATCTTCAAAGATCGCCGAGTCTAAGTTAATTGTCTCGTTAAAACTTCGTCAAAGCTAACCCAAAGGACAAAACCCGAACTAAACAAAAAGAGTACAACATTAAGTAAACCTAGAACATAGTTGCATGGGAATACGTTGCCTCATTAAAACCTTGACATGGAAAACCGGTGGGATAAAACCTTGAAGAAGGGAAAAGAGTACAACGTGACGGATGCAAGTAAAGGTGATCCGTCACGAGATGATCACTTTGCTCCGTTGAAGTTGATTAGTTGCTTCACAACTCCTAAGGAAGAAAATCCACGCGGGGAAAGAATATAGCCTTAGTTGGAAAATTACATTCCAGGTGTTTTTTGTTGTCTCATTAAAAACCTTGCCGAGTAACAAAACCTTATGGGAAAAAGCAACATCGGTGAAGGAAAATAGATCAACACACTACTAGATGCTCCCCATGATGTCGACAATTTTTCATTAGTCTAATCTGTCAAAAAGAGTTTATCACACTTTACTTTAGTGACTTCAATGTTTATAAGATCCGGTTGTTGATTCTCGAAGTTACGTTTCTTAAAATACTATCACGTTTCATTTCTTTGATTCAAATATTTTCGCATAATATCAACGCTATCTTTATGTCTTCAACGTTCAACATACTTGATGTTTTTAGTGTTGTTTCTCTAAAAACCTTGTCGAGTAACAAAACCCCTTAGGAAAAAACTATTCTCGAGCTTGTTAGCATACTCAAACTTTAGACATATGCAACTGGTGGAATAATATACCACAAGATCAGTATTCGGTCGAGCTTTCCCCAGTTTTTTATCTCCAATTTGGATTTCAAATAACTTTTAGGGTCTCTTATTACATCAAGAGTACCCATCATGTCTGTATTCATTGACATAGATAGCTATAATTCCAAATCAGAACTTTCTTGTGAATACGCAATGAAAATAACTTACTTTTCTATCCCTCCAAATCAAATAGTCACTTAGACGGGTATACCACATCCTCCCGATTGCTTCAATCTATAAGTGAGTGTTATATCTAGCGTAAACGCACTTTGTGGTTTAGAGTCACTTGATTTGGGAAACAAAAGGCTATCAAGTACTTTTGTTAATATCCCGCCATCTCTTGATTCTTTCAGAGATACGTAACAACCACATACATATGCTGCATTTCAAGTCCTTTTGAAATTACCAAGCTAACTAAGTAGCGGAACGCTATAACGTTCATTACAAGTGAACAATTCCAGGACTTTGTGAGAAACCTCGCGCCACAAGACGAATCTTTATACTTTAAGACCGCTTTCTTCTCATTATTCTTTGTGACAAATTAATCATGTATGTCCAATAGGCTTTAAATTTGGTTGGTTAGCACTACCACACCAAATACGTGTATATTTGTCAAAGAACCAAGTTCTACCCGGATTGTATAAGCCAAATATGCTCTTCGTTGAAATTAAGCAACAAGGAGCTTGGTTCGATCTCATCTTTTCTATTTTCTTAAGTAAGTGTATGTCACGGACCGGAAAATTACGCCTTTGGCGCGTTGCCCCGCAGGCCGTAACTCCCCCGATGCGCCATGATGAAGCTACGATCCGGGCCTTAGGGCTAGGCAAATGCACGTCCATTTGCCCTTGCAAGCATGCTCGTGGAGCATGACGCAGCTAACTTAGCTTCCACACCGCTCCAACTTACCCTTGTTCTGCGAAGGGTTTATTAAGTAAGCAAAACTTTCTTAAAACGACAAAAACGACCTTTTGAGGCTCTAAACGATGGAATTTGGCTGAATTGTGGTGACCATGTGGATCTATAGATCGACATGTATTGATCTTTGGGTCGTTTCCCATCAAAATGGACTCCTCTTGAGCTAAATTACGACATTCGGGTTTTTCGCCTCCAGATAGGCTATAGCTTGCTCTTTGTAGCTTGATAGGAAGTATGAGCATCCACTTGCTGGCAACTAAGCCTCATCAAGTATGGCCACAATCATCTCTGGCGTCGAGCTACCGAGCTTAGATGATATGAGGGGCTAGAATGTCGCAATCATCTCCGAATTAGAATATATGAGCGATAAAGTCTTTGGACCGGCAATGCCGCAACTCATTGCGGCTGCCTACGTACCCTTCCATACTCTAAAGGGATCAAGCACGCACCGTAGTTCATCACGAAGGGACAAGCAACTTATTCCAACTCGTTTGCTAGCGTGGCCAAGCAATAATGGAAATGGCCTAGTCCGTATAGGCCGTTTCCGTCGGAATGCATCCAAGTGATGCATGTTTGGTCCGCAATATGGCATAATGATGCCTAAGCATCAAATGCCCTCTTCGCGAGGCTACGCAACTATAAATGATCCTTAGGCATCATTTATACTCTTCCGGCTAAGCTATGAAGCTTACTTGGTGCATAGTCTGCATATGCACCATCAACCAACTACCCCTCCATATATATGTCTTAATGGAATTTCTACAAGTATGAAAAGGGGACCAAAAATCTTTTATCAACTCCCCGTTTACTATTCATGGCCGTTGCCATGTATTTTCTGAATAATAGGCCAAGATGGTTGTTCACTACCAAATGCCAACTCCGATGTCCGGCCATGTTGTCCGTCCACCGCCAACCCGATATCCAGCCATGTTGGCCGATCCTCTCGCCAACCCGATGTCCGGCCATCTAGTATACGCTGTGTAATGAGATTTGCTATCTGTCTAAAGCCGAGTGATCGACGCCAAGTTGATCTAGCGCCAACTAGTTAGAAAGAATAAGAATGGTTGCTCCGGTGGTTCCCGACGGTCTCGGATCTTTCTAACACTACGCTCTCGAGTCCCTTCTCTGCAAGATTTATGTTCGTAAGTGAGTATTGTGATAAGAATAAGATGGAGATAACAGCTAGAAGATGTGGATACATACTTGTGAAGTGCAAGAGCAGTTGCAAGTCCACAAATTCCCCCTCCAACTATTACAATCTTGTTCTCTTCAATGTAATTATTATTAGCCATCTTTATTGGGTGAGAAAGAATGAAGAAAACACACTAGCTCGTTTTTATCAAAGTGAATGATGTCTTTATAGGGTACAAGACAGCTTGACGCCTCCTACTTGATCGCACTGAGATGAACTGCGCCCGATCATAATGTTTCCTCATACTAGGTCGATTTGGGTGCCACATAAGCGAGGCCATTTTAACCATCAAACATGATCCTATGATTTTACTAGGTCAAGATAAAGTCTTCTTGGATATGTGGTAAGTCTCTCCCTGTCTTAGTTTAGAGATCCTAGAGGAGAAAGCGAGATTGGTGATGTTGTTCTTTGCTCATCCATAGAGTGCATTAGTATCACTAAAATGATACAGGTCCAATTTCCGAGGAGACAGAAGAAAAGAAAAAATGTTTTGATATTCTTTGAAAATGTACAAATTTAACATTGAAATTAACATCTCCTAAGTTTTAAGATGTCAAGCCCGACCCTTATTCACTTTTATCAAAGGTCAAATCATAGTTTGCTAACAAATAATGAGATATCTAAAAGTGGAAATATATAGACAATATCCAATACAAGTGTAAAAATGGTTAGACAAATGGCTAAGTTGGTATGAATCAATCAACCCGATGTCCGACCATGTTGGACGCCCTCTCACAACCCGATGTCCGGCCATGTTAGCCGTCCACTGCCAACCCATATACGGCCATGTTGGCGCCCTCTCACAACCCGATGTCCGGCCATGTTGGTCGTACACTTCCAACCCGATGTCCGGCCATGTTGGTCGTACACTGTCAACACATTGGCCAAGGGCCAATGTTCCTTTTCCTACGCAATAGGAGCTTTGGATGAAGCTTCATCTCAGGCCATAGCGCATCTTTTAGCATGCGCCATGCTAAAAAGACGGGGTGTTACATTATCGCATCTTTTAGCATGCGCATCTTTAGCATAGTCGCACCCCGTGCCAATGGCAAACCGTTCCAGCCCACACCTACCGCGCCAAGGCATGCCAACCATGCTAGCCGCACCCATGTGCCAATGGCAAACCGTGCCAGCCCATACCCACCGCGCCAAGGCATGCCAACCATGCTATTCGCACCCCCGTGCCAATAGAAAAGCGTGCCCAGCCACACCTACCGCTCCAAGGCATGCTTGTCGTTCCTACACGCCATGCACAATGCAAGTTGCCAATATAAAAGCCTGCAACAATCAACGACCATCTTTCTTTCACAAGAACAAATCCTAGCGGGCCCAAGGTTACTCGACAACACATGGTAACCTTTAACCCAAAAACCTAGCTTGGTCACGCCAAACCCTTGGCCCCACATGCCAAACCAAACCTCACTTTGCCTTGGCCCTAGCCATGCTAGCCGCACCATGCGCCCATGGCATACCAAGCCCTTGGCCCCGCCATGCCAAGCCAAACCATTCACGCCAAACCCTTGGCCCCACCATGCCAATCCAAACCGCACCTTGCCTTGGCCCTAGCCATGCTGGCCGCACCATGTGCCCATGGCATGCCAAGCCCTTGGCCCCGCCATGCCAAGCCAAACCATTCACGCCAAACCCTTGGCCCCACCATGCCAAGCCAAACCGCACCTAGCCTTGGCCCTAGCCATGCTGGCTGCACCATGTGCCCCAAGCCCATAGCCCCGCCATGCCAAGAAAAACCATTCACACCAAACCCTTGGCCCCATATGCCGAGCCAAATCGCACCTTGCCTTGGCCCTAGCCATGCTAGCCGCATCATGCGCCCACGATATGCCAAACCCTTGGCCCCAACATGCCAAGCCAAACCGCACCTTGCCTTGGCCCTAGCCATGCTAGCCGCGCCATGTGCCAACGGCATGCCAAACCCTTGGCCCCACCATGCCAAGCCAAACCGCACCATGCCAAACGCACCTAGCCACGCCACCATTTGGCCTTCCTTATGCGGCTACCAAAACGAAGGCGTGCGGCAATCAACTGCCGCCCTTCAATCCCGTGAGCAAATCCTTGAGTCCAAGGTTACCAGACAACACATGGTAACCTTTGACCCAAAACCCTAGTTTGGTCACACCAACCTAGCCGCACCACCATGCCATGCCAACGACATGCCAACCTAGCCAGCGCCACCATCTTTGGCCTTCCTTACGCGGCTACCAAAACAGGCGTGCGACAATCAACGGTCACCCTTCAATCCCAGTGCAAATCCTAGCCGAGCCAAGGTTACAGGACAACACATGGTATGCTTTGACCCAAAACCCTAGTTTTGTCACGCCAACCTAGCCGTACCACCATGTCATGCCAGCCAATGGCATGCCAACCTAGACACGCCACGCTGGCCTTCCCTATGCGGCCACCAACAAACGAAAGCGTGCGACGATCAACGGCTACCTTTACTCTTAAGATGCAAAATCTCACCGTCGAAGGTCATTAAGATAGCAAGTCTCCCAAGCTCGACTTGCCAGGAAACAACAATATACTGCATGTTTTCTACAAAAAATATTCGAGATATCAACACATATCACAAACTGGGGGATCCTCTTTGGGTATTAGTTTGGCGGTCTACAGCGTGCGGCATACACTACGCCCGTCATAAGGAAGTGTCAAACGGATGAGGCGGTTAGTAAATACAGGGAGTTAGTGGTGAAACGCTCTTTTATGGGACATCAATTCCATGCGTTAACGGTTTTATGGAACATCAATTCCATGCATTAACTGTTACCACCTCCTCCCATTTACTCACCCATTTTTCCATTCCTTAATGAGACCAGAGTACGTTTCACTTCGACTTGTATAAATAGGTTTTACCTCTTTCCACCGAACAACAAGTTCGATCCGGGAGCATACACCACTCGGAAAACGTTTGCTAGCTTTCCCATCTCATTAGATTCCCACTTTCTCGATACAAGTCGTAACACAACTACTCTTCCAGAATCAACTAATCTGGTCTCATCACTTTCCTTGCTTCCTCCTCAAAACCAACCCATTCTCCTCCACTTTGTGACCGAAGCAAGTCTGGAACGGCCATTTCTTGGTTTAGGCCGGACTTGTACAGATTGATGTCTCGAATCTAAAGTACTCCCTTGCAGTACATTGTTTAGGGTTTAAATTCGTTTCTCACCAACACACTCGAAATTACCGAAATCAGCAGAAACTATTTTCACCCACAAACAATTGGCGACCACAGTGGGAGATTGATCTTTCGGTTACAATGTCAATCTTCGACCATCGATCTCATGCTTCGAACCATATATCAAGATGGTAGAAGCAGGCGATCCGCTCAAGGATCGACGGCTCAATTACCAGACGACTCGATTATCAGTCATGACACGATCTGGGACTTCCCGAGAAAATAGGTTGAATTATCAATGCATGGAATCTACTACGGGCATTTATATTGAGGGGCATTCTTATTGAGGGCATATTAAGTGCACTCGACCATATGAAAGTTATGTACATGGGCTTAACATTAGCCATGGAGAATATAGGCTTGTATTTGTTAGTGGACTTTACCACAAGGGTACCCAAATTCAGAAGCAGGGAATGGAGTTTGAATTCTTCATCTCATGTCGTGATGACCGATGGACTGTGATGCTGTGCTGCGAGATGAAGAAGTGAAGAACTTGGTAAGAGCATATTGCTGCTGCCACTAGCGGCGATACAACGAGCCGAAGAACAGATGGAGGTTGTGTCGTTTCTGCCATGGAAGAGGAAGAAGCTGAGCACAACGTTGTAGGTGATGTTGTTATCTGTTGGTGGTAGGAGCCATTGCCGATAAAGGCTGCTGCTAGGGAGATGTTCAAGGGAGTAAAAGAAAAATTTAGGAATGGCAATGGTGGATGGGTTAAAACTCGAGTGCAGGAATGGATTAATGGGACTGTTAGAGACAATGGAGAGAATCCGAGTTATTTGTTGCGGAGAAGATTGAGCAAATGATGGGTTAGCCGATAGAAGTTGCCAGTGAAGATGGAGATGGGATGGTAGCTCGAAATGGTGGAAGCTGGAGAAGATATGGAAGGAGCTGTAGGTATTGCCATTGGCAATGACGTGAATAAGAATGAGATGGCCTGAACAATGGTTTGCTGCAAGAGATTAATGACGCTGAGGGAGTTCGAGCTAGTGATGGGATGAATGATAGCAGAGATCGATGGAAGGTAATGAGCATAATGGAGCTGACCTAGGGGTGTTGCACGAGTTCAGTTTATTTAAGGGAGGCGAGAATATAGATGAAACAGAGAATGTACGAGGAAAGACTGAAGGGTATACTGTCAGTTCCGTAAAACTGACAGATGAACGAATTTAGGTGGGCTGGACCTTCACCACCTACGTGGACATGTAAGCTAATTGCAACCATTTTTCTCGACCAGCCTTGGACGTGTGGAAATTTGGCTTTGTGTTTGGCAATCCACTTTGCACGGGGGTGTGATGCACGGACACAATTCTTAAGGAGTGCACTTTCCTATTTTTGTTAGGTTTCCTAGTTTTCTTCAAGAAGAGGTTACAAAACTCTATATATAGGGAAGCTTAGATACAATTGGGGATATCTTCTTTTCACCCGTTTTCTCCCCCCTTAGGGGGAGAACTATCTCTTTCTTTGTTCTTTTTATTGTTAAGGATGAATTCAAAGTTCTAATTGTGAAGCTCAATTATTTACAAGTTTGTTTGAGTTTTAAATGGATTCATTGTGGATTGTTTTTACTATAACGAAGGTTTATGATTGATTCTTAGATTGGTTTGGGTGCGCAACTAGATTAGTCTATTAATCATTCTAATGCTAGTAGAGAGTTGAGTCGATCCGTAATTGTCGCTTACCTCCTACACAAGTAGAAATCGCAAGACCTTGCGGAGGGATTCATGGAGCAATTGTGAGTAAAGACAACACCAGTAAGTGGACCGAGCGTACCGAGTTTAACTACTGGGATCAAACCTAAATTCATAAATATTAATGCGTTCGGGGAATTACATCTTGTAAGCGAACCTCAAGGTGGTTCTTTCGAATAGAATCCGGTGGCTAAGCGTACTGTTATCCGGTGATATAAGGAGTTTTGGGGATAGCTAAGCATACTGTTTTCCTACGGTTGGTGACAATTGATTCTAACAAGAGATAAACGGGTACAATGTTGAGTTAATGGTTAGTAACGGCTAAGGATTTCTTCATCCTCTTTATCTTATTATCCTTTTATACTTATTTTATATTTTTGTTGTTTTAGATAACATATCAATTGCATTACTCCTCGTGGGAAACGATCCTTACTACCGCTATATTATTATTTAATTAGTGGGAAACATCTTATTATTTTGTTGAGTAAACGACGCTCATCAAATTTGCGCCGCTTCCGGGGAGTAATTGCTAATTGATTTGTTATTCGTTTTGGCTTAAAGGTTTTGTAGGTATATCTCTCGTAAGCCCTCATGAGACTATAAATTGTCCACTAGGGACACCTAGGGGTTTAAAGGCTTGTTACATTCCGCTAAAAGTAATCGTATCCTCGACGACATGGAGTTGTATTTTATTTTTGTTTTGTTTTGTTTGCTCGAGGACTAGCAAAGTCTAAGTGTGGGGGAATTTGATAGGTGTCTAAAAACACCTCTCTAAGTATCGATTGGTTATGCTTTCTTAGCTAGTTTTCTTGCGAAATTGCATTATTATCTTTCTTTTATATTTTATGGAAATTTTGGAGCTTATTCCCGAAAAGAACGAGAAATCGTCAAATTGGCCACAAAAGAGGTTGAATTATCAATGCATGGAATCTACTACGGGCATTTATATTGAGGGGCATTCTTATTGAGGGCATATTACAGGCACTGACCATATGAAAGTTATGTACATGGGCTTAACATTATTCATGGAGAATATAGGCCTGTATTTATTAGTTGACTTCACCACAAGGGTACCCAAATTCAGAAGCAGAGAATGGAGTTTGAATTCTTCATCTCAGGTCATGATGACCGATGGTTGTGATCTTTGTCTTGCGAGATAAAGAAGTGAAGAACTTGGTAAGAGCATGTTCTTCTTTGCCACTAAGCGGCGATACAACGAGCTGAAGAACAGATGGAGGTGTTGATGGTGGTTTTTAGACAAGGGGTAAAATCATAAAACCCCATGACCTAGTGTTACCCGCAACACATTAACTAAGAGCATTTAACTCGGTGTAAATAATTAATAGGGTATTTTTCAAAATACCAGATTAGGGTTTTCAACACGAACCCTAATGCCAAACCAAGTCGCATCTGCGCACCATGGCAAAGCAATGCCAAACCAAGCCTTTACATCTTTGCGCACCATGGTAACAATGCCAAACCAAACCGCATCTGCGCACCATGGCAACAATGCCAAACCAAGCCGCATCTTTGCGCACCATGGCAAGTGCCAAACCAAGCCGCATATTTGCGCACCATGGCAACCATGCCAAACCAAGCCGCACTCTGCGCGACCATGGAAACCATGCCAAACCAAGCCGCATCTTTGCGCACCATGGCAACCATGCCAAACCAAGCCGCACTCTGCGCACCATGGCAACCATGCCAAACCAAGCCGCATATTGCGCACCATGGCAACCATGCCAAACCAAGCCGCGCTCTGCGCACCATGGCAACCATGCCAAACCAAGCCGCACCCTGCGCACCATGGCAACAACGCCAAATTCCAAGCCGCTATGCCTTTGGCCCACGCCCAAAATAGCGCCCTAGGTTTGCAAGACTTGCAACTAGGTCAACATGGCTGCACGTGCCATTGGCACATGCCAACGCGTGTCGCAAGCCATATTTCCAAGCCGCTATGCCTTTGGCCCACGCCCAACATAGCGCCCTAGGTTTGCAAGACTTGCAACTAGGTCAACATGGCCGCACGTGCCATTGGCACATGCCAACACGTGTCGCAAGCCATATTTCCAAGCCGCTATGCCTTTGGCCCACGCCCAATATAGCGCCCTAGGTTTGCAAGACTTGCAACAAGGTCAACATGGCCGTACGTGCCAATGGCACATGCCAATATGCTTGCTAGCGGCTTTTTCTACCAAAGCCACGGCCCTAACGGCCGCATGCCATTGGCACATGCCAACATGCTCGCTAGCTAGTTTCCCTATCAAGGTCACGGCCCTAAAGGCCATGCATGCCATTGGCACATGCCAACATGCTCGCTAGCTAGTTTCCCTAGCAAAATCACGGCCCTAACGGCCACGCATGCCATTGGCACATGCCAACATGCTCGCTAGCTAGTTTCCCTATCAAGGTCACGGCCCTAACGGCCACGCATGCCATTGGCACATGCCAACATGCTCGCTAGCTATTTTCCCTATCAAGGTCACGACCCTAAAAGCCATGCATGCCATTGGCACATGCCAACATGCTCGCTAGCTAGTTTCCCTAGCAAAATCACGGCCCTAATGGCCACGCATGCCATTGGCACATGCAACATGCTCGCTAGCTAGTTTCCCTATCAAGGTCACGGCCCTAACGGCCACGCATGCCATTGGCACATGCCAACATGCTCGCTAGCTAGTTTCCTATCAAGGTCACGGCCCTAATGGCCACGCATGCCATTGTAACATGCCAAACCCACACGCTGGTAACCTAACTTGCAAACGTGCAACCTACCACCAAGGCATTCCGCACATGCCATTGGCACATGCCAAACACACACGCTGGTAGCCTAACTTGAAAACCGTGCAACCTACCACCAAGGCATTCCGCACATGCCATTGGCACATGCCAAACACACACGCTGGTAACCTAACTTGCAAACCGTGCAACCTACCACCAAGGCATTCCGCACATGCCATTGGCACATGCCAAACACACACGCTGGTAGCCTAACTTGCAAACCGTGCAACCTACCACCAAGGCATTCCGAACATGCCATTGGCACATGCCAAACACACACGCTGGTAACCTAACTTGCAAACCGTGCAACCTACCACCAAGGCGTTCCGCACATGCCATTGGCACATGCCACACGCGCCACTAGCAGCGCCACTTGCACTCAAGGTGCAACCAACGAGATATCAACACAAAACTGGGGGGATGCTTCTTTAGGGTTTTGGTTTGGCGGTCACAGCATGCAACGTACACTACGCTCACATTAAGAAAGCGTGAAAAGGAATAAAGCGGTCAAATAAAAGAGGAAATAAATGTGAAAAACGTTTTCACCCATTAAACCATGCGGTTACCACCTCCTCCCATTATTTCACCCTTTACTCTCTTCCTTCATGAGGCCAGGGTACGTTTCAATCTCGACTTGTATAAATAGGTCTTACCTATTTCCACCAGACAACAAGTCTCGGTCGGGGGAGAAATATACTACACTTACACTCTCAGAAAGGCAACTTTGCAAGCTCTCCCAAAAGCTTTCATCTCTTGCAAGCTTCCTAAGCTTTCACTTTCGATACAAGTCGAGATACTACTCTCCTCAACACCTTTCTTTGCTTCCTCCCCAAATCAACCCCTTCTCCTCCACTTTGTGACCGAAGCAAGTCGGAACGGCCATTTCTTGGTTTAGGCCGGACTTGTACAGATTGATCTCTCGAATCTATAAAGTGCTCACGTGCAGCACATTTGTTTAGGGTTTGAATCAGTTTCTCACTCACCTACCGAATTTACCGAAATCGGCAGAAACGATTTTTACCCATAAACAGGAGGTTGTGTCGTTTCTGCCATGGAAGAGGAAGAAGCCGAGCACAGCGCTGTAGGTGATACTGTTATCTGTTGGTGGTAGGAGCCATTGACGATAAAGGCTATTGCCAGGGAGATGTTCAAGGGAGTAAAAGAGAAAGTTAGGAATGGTAATGGTAATGGTGGATGGGTTAAAGCTCGAGTGCAGGAATGGATTAATGGGACTGTTAGAGACAATGGAGAGACTCGAGTTATTTGTTGCTAAGAAGATTGAGCAAATGATGGGTTAGCCGATGGCAGTTTCCAGTGAAGATGGAGATGGGATGGTAGCTCGAAATGGTGGAAGCTGGAGAAGACATGGAAGGAGTTGTAGGTACCGCCATTGGCAATGACGTGAATAAGAAGGAGATGGCCAGAACAATGGTTTCTTTGCAAAGAGATTAATGACGCTGAGGGAGTTCGAGCTGGTGATGGGATGAATGATAGCAGGGATCGATGGAAGGTAATGAGCATAATGGAGCTGAACTAGGGGTGTTTCACGAGTTCAGTTTATTTAAGGGAGGCGAGAATATAGATGAAACAGAGAATGTACGAGGAAAGGCGAGGGTATCTTGTCGGTTCAGAGAATCCGGCAGATGAACGAATTTAGGTGGGCGGGACCTTCACCACCTACGTGGACCTGTAAGCTAATTGCAACCATTTTCTCGACCAGCCTTGGACGTGTAGAAATTTGGCCTGTGTTTGGCAATCCACTTTGCACGGGGTGTGATGCACGGACACAATTCTTAAGGAGGTGCACTTTCCTATTTTTGCTAGGTTTCCTAGTTTTCTTCAAGAAGAGGTTACAAAACTCTATATATAGGGAAGCTTAGATACAATTGGGGATATCTTCTTTTCACTAGTTTTTCTCCCCTTAGGGGAGAACTATCTCTTTTCTTTGTTCTTTTTATTGTTAAGGATGAATTCAAAGTTCTAATTGTGAAGCTTAATTATTTACAAGTTTGTTTCGAGTTTTAAATTGATTCATTGTGGATTGTTTTTACTATAACGAAGGTTTATGATTGATTCTTAGATTGGTTTGGGTGCGCAACTAGATTAGTCTATTAATCATTCTAATGCTAGTAGAGAGTTGAGTCGATCCGTAATTGTAAACACCTCCTACACAAGTAGAAATCGCAAGACCTTGCGGAGGGATTCGTGGAGCAATTGTGAGTAAAGACAACACCAGTAAGTGGACCGAGCGTCCGAGTTTAACTCACGGGATCAAACCTAAATTCATAAATATTAATGTGTTCGGGGAATTACATTTTGTAAGAGAACCTCAAGGTGGTTCTTTCGAATAGAAACTTAGGTGGCTAAGCGCACACTGTTATCCAGTGATATAAGGAGTTTTGGGGATAGCTAAGCGTACTGTTTTCCTACGGTTGGTGACAATTGATTCTAACAAGAGATAAACGGGTACAATGTTGAGTTAACGGTTAGTAACGGCTAAGGATTTCTTCATCCTCTTTATCTTATTATCCTTTTATACTTCTTTTATATTTTCGTTGTTTTAAATAACATATCAATTGCATTACTCCTCGTGGGAACGATCCTTACTACCTCTATATTATTATTTAATTAGTGGGAAACATCTTATTATTTTGTTGAGTAAACGACGCTCATCAAACAACACTCAAAAAACGTTTGCTAGCTTTCCCATCTGTTAGTTTCCCACTTTCTGATACAAGTCGTAACACAACTACTCTTCTAGAATCAACTATTCTGGTCTCATCACTTTCCTTGCTTCCCTCCCCAAAACCAACCCATTCTCCTCAACTTTGTGACCAAAAAAAGTCTGGAACGGCTATTTCTTGGTTTAGGCCGGACTTGTACAGATTGATCTCTCGAATCTAAAGTACTCCCTTGTAGTACATTGTTTAGGGTTTAAATTCGTTTCTCACCCACACACCGAAATTACCGAAATCGGCAGAAACCATTTTCACCCACAAACAGGTGTATATCCCTTATTGAGGATTCGTAACTTCGCGAGGTAGGTTTGAAAACTGGTATGTGTGATCTCATCACTTTAGCGACATCGGTGTACGATTTAAAATCGATTATTCTTTGTCACTTCATATTTACATTCGTGGAGTAGAAGAATCAATATGAGACATAGTGGGAACACACCACGATAATTACTTGTCATTCCTTAGAAAATACTTTTTCTTATCTCACCTTAACAACGGGAAGACTGTTTCATTAAAGTGATAACCCGCAAATCTAGCGGTAAGAGATCTCCTACCAAAAGTTTTAAAATCCTGATAATTATTGGGAACTCATTTCCAACTATTTGAGGGTGAAAATAGTTTCTGCTGATTTTGGTAATTTCGGGTGTGCGAGTGAGGAACAAATTTAAACCCTAAACAATGTACTGCAAGGAGTACTTTAGATTCGAGAGATGAATCTGTACAAGTCCGGCCTAAACCAAGAAATGACCGTTCCAGACTTGCTTCGGTCACAAAGTGAAGGAGAATGGGTTGGTTTTGGGATGGGAAGCAAGGAAAGTGATGAGACCAGAATAGTTGATTCTGGAAGAGTAGTTGTGTTTCCGTGACTTGTATCAGAAAAGTGGGAAGGCTAACAAATGGTAAGCTAGCAAGTATTTTCCGAGTGTTGTATATTCCCCCATGAACTTTGTTGTTCGATGGAAATAGGTAAGACCTATTTATACAAGTCGAAGTGAAATGTACTCTGGTCTCATTAAGGAATGGAAAAATGGGTGAGTAAATGGGAAAAGGTGGTAACGTTAACGCATGGAATTGATGTTCCATAAAACTGTTAACGCATGGAATTGATGTTCCATAAAGCGTTAACGCATGGAATTGATGTTCCATAAAACCGTTAACGCATGGAATTGATGTTCCATAAAAAGAAGGTTTCACCATTAACTCCCTGTATTTACTAACAGCCTCATCCTTATGACGGGCGTAGTGTACGCCGTACGCTATAAACCGCCAAACCAATACCCAAAGAGGATCCCTCAGTTTGTGATATGTGTTGATGTCTCGAATGTTTTTATGGAAAACATGTAGCACATTGTTGTTTCTGGCAAGTCATACTTGGGAGAATTGCTAGCTTGGTGACCTCCGAAGATCGAGATTTTGCATCTTAAGACGAGAGGTAGCCGTTGATCGTTGCACGCTTTCGTTTTGGTGGCCGTATAGGGAAGGCCAGCATGTGGCTTGGTAAGGTTGGCATGTCGTTGGAATGGCGTGCCTTGGCGCGGTTTGGCGTGTCCAAACTAGGGTTTTGGGTCAAAGGTTACCATGTGTTGTCTTGTAATCTTGGACGTCTAGGATTTTCTCCTGGGATTGAAAGGCGATCGTCGATTGTTGCACGCCTTCGTTTTGGTAGCCGTGTAGGGAAGGCCAGCATGGTGGCGCGGCTAGGTTGGCATGCCGTTGGCATGGCATGGTTTGGCATGGCCAAACTTAGGTTTTCGGGCCAAAGGTTACCATGCGTTGTCTGGTAACCTTGGATGGCTAGGATTTGCTCCCGGGATTGAAGGGCGAACGTTAATTGTTGCACGCCTTTGTTTTGGTAGCCGTGTAGGGAAGGCCATCATGGTGGCGCGGCTAGGTTGGCATGCCGTTGGCATGGCATGGTTTGGCGTGGCCAAACTTAAGTTTTCGGGCCAAAGGTTACCATGCGTTGTCTGGTAACCTTGGATGGATATGATTTTCTCCTGGGATTGAAGGGCGACCGTTGATTGTTGCACGCCTTCGTATTGGTAGCCTTGTAGGGAAGGCCAGCTTGGTGGCGCGGCTAGGTTGGCATGGCATGGTTTGGCGTGGCCAAACTTAGGTTTTCGGGCCAAAGGTTACCATGCGTTGTCTAGTAACCTTGGATGGCTAGGATTTTCTCCTGGAAGTGAAGGGCGACCGTTGATTGTCGCACGCCTTCGTTTTGGTGGCCGTGTGGGGAAGGCCAGCATGGTGGCGCGGCTAGGTTGGCATGCCGTTGGCATGGCATGGTTTGGCGTGGCCAAACTTAGGTTTTCGGGCCAAAGGTTACCATGCGTTATCTGGTAACCTTGGATGGCTAGGATTTGCTCCTGGGATTGAAGGAAGACCGTTAATTGTCGCACGCGTTCTTTTTGGTAGCCGTGTAGGGAAGGCCAGCATGGTGGCGTGGCTAGATGCGTTTGGCATGGTGTGGCCAAGGACTTAGCATGCCGTTGGCACATGGCGCGGCTAGCATGGCTAGGGGCAAGGCAAGGTGCGGTTTGGCTTGGCATGGTGGGGCCAAGGGTTGGGCATGCCGTTGGCACATGGCGCGGCTATCATGGCTAGGGCCAAGGCAAGGTGCGGTTTGGCTTGTCATGTGGGGCCAAGGGTTTGGTAGGTGCGGCTAGCATGGCTAGGGCCAAGGCAAGGTGCGGTTTGGCTTGGCATGGTTGGGCCAAGGGTTTGGCATGTTGTTGGCACAATGGCGCGGCTAGCATGTCTAGGGCCAAGGAAAGGTGCGGTTTGGCTTGGCATGGTGGGGCCAAGGGTTTGGCATGCCGGTGGCATGTGGCGCGGATAGCATGGCTAGGGCAAGGCAAGGTGCGGTTTGGCTTGGCATGTGGGGCCAAGGGTTTGGTAGGTGCGGCTAGCATGGCTAGGGCCAAGGCAAGGTGCGGTTTGGCTTGGCATGTGGGGGCCAAGGGTTTGGCATGCCGTTGGCACATGGCGCGGCTAGCATGTCTAGGGCCAAGGCAAGGTGCGGTTTGGCTTGGCATGTGGGGCCAAGGGTTTGGTAGGTGCGGCTAGCATGGCTAGGGCCAAGGCAAGGTGCGGTTTGGCTTAGCGTGTGGGCCAAGGGTTTGGTAGGTGCGGCTGGCATGGTTAGCATGCCTTGGCGCGGTAGGTGGTTTTGGCATGGTTTACCATTGGCACAGGGGTGCGGCTAGCATGGTTGGCATGCCTTGGCGCGGTGGGTGTGGCTGGAATGGTTTGCCATTGGCACAATGATGCGGCTAGCATGGTTAGCATGCCTTGGCGCGGTAGGATGTGGCTGGTATGATGAGCCATTGGTGCGTGCGGTGTGAGAATTAGGGTTTTGGCTTGTCGAAACCCTAATTAGCATTAAAAAAAGGTACCTGGTAAATTTCTCATGAGACAAATTAAAGGGTTCAAATAAATGTGCTTGGTTTGGACATTATTACTCAAATTCCGTGACGTCACGTGTCGACTAGGGTTTTACGACTTTAACCCTAAGTTAAAAGCCACCATCAACATTAAGTCCCTCGCTAGCTCGTAACAAGTGCCTTGTTGCGAGGTAAGCATATGATGGTGACAGACGAGGACAAAATCGAAACGTATGACATGCAAGATGGTTAGGAAAGTCCAGGCTAACCTTATTCGAGAGGTAAGGAGAGTTCATGATCTCGTGTTTGGCGGCCTTGCATAATTTTTATTTGTTGTGTAGACCGTGAAATGGGTGAGGTGAGAGGCGGCGGATTAGTTCAGCTACTCATCATCTTGGATGGGTTAGGGAACATCATGACGCTGGCTTGGAGAGTTGGTGTCAGCACGGCAAGTCATGGCATGGTCGGCTTGGCATGATGGGGGCCGCGGCGATGGAGTGGGCAACTTGGCATGGTGCGGTTTGGCGAGGCGAGGCGTGCATAGACTGTTCGGCGTGGTGGGGCCAAGGCAAGGCAAGGCTTTGCGGGGGCGAGGCATGCACGGACAGCTTGGTGATTTGTCTTCGCGGGCCCGATTGCCTCTTTTCCTTACTTGGCTCAAATATGAATTTTCTTTTCTCTTCAACACTCGAGAGTGTTATGCCCCAAGGGGCGTTACTCTTCCTTCTCAAAGTTATGTTCTCGGTTTTGCTTAGAATCTCTCGCTGGTGGCGGAAAAGCAAAACACGATCGAGTGTGTCTTAAACACGTTCTTTCACCAAACCCTAACTATTTTGCATATCCGGACATGAGGCTTTCCCTTATATTGGCTGGTAGAAAGAGGTTTAATTAGGATCGGATGTCACACCTTAATTCACGGCTAGTAGGAAAGATTTTCCCCTTTTTTTTGGGATCGCATCGTCCCGTAGAACATAAGATATGATCTTGAATTCTCCATTAAATCGATTCGTCTGAAAAATCGTGCTCGTTCTCTTTAAGGTGTATCATCTCGTTTTTCTCCGGTTTCCATTTTATCTTCTTCTTTACGTATGTTGTTGGTATAGATAGGGTGAAAACTTGTTCATTTTCTCATTTTTGTAGTGTATAATTGGATCTTCCAGAGGCAGCCGTACCTCTAATTCTTCGGAGAAAACCTTGCTTGGACTCCCCAAAAACCAGCTTTTCTTCTCATGAAGAATCGAATCTTTGTTCCATGAAGTCGGCGGAATTATCCAGGACCTTCCTTTTATCTATCTTGGTGAAGTGCGGGCACGTGTTCGGACTTTCTTGGGCTCGGTTAACATGGGGGAGGAATGGAAGGTGATGAAGAGCCTGGTGCGTTGAGGGCTTGATGCAGCAAAACTTATTCTCAGTCCAGTGTTAGGGCGGATCAGACCGCTTCCAGGTTGAAACGACGGAAAACTGAGTCTGCGGAACCTTTAGAGGAAAGCCAACGAATTTCTTCGTTCAGGACGGCGTCATAATTCTCGATTCTGATGCGGATGAATCAGGAAATCCTCCTCGAAAGGTCGCTGAGAAAACCTTTGAGAAAACGTGTTTGATGGGACCGGGCGACCTTCGGAGTTGACGCGAAAATGTTGTCGGCGACATTAGGGGGTCGTGGTGGCATATCTTGGACCAGTTGTCAAACGGGTCTTTGCTGGGAAAGAGATGGGTATTTTATTCTTTGTGAGGTTGCTTCAAGATGGGATGTTGAGGTTGTTCTCTTTGATGTCGTCGAATGGAATCTTTACGCCTCGAGAGATTGTTGGGGAAAGTGCTTGAAAATAGCCCTGACCGAGGCGACTCGTGTTGCATCTTTCGATGACTAGCTTCTCCTTTTTTCTGTTTGTTGCGTAGTCGTCCTGATGTTTTTGTAGACTCAACTTTACCTTCTTTGTATTAAGTGGCGAAGTTAGGGTTTCGCCAATTAATGTTCCGCTTGTGTTTTTTGAATAATTGAATAAGGTATTTCTGACATGGTTTTGGCTTTCTGGTTGTGATATGATGGTTAATAGTTTCTCAATGATTTTGGGTTAGTTTGATGTATTTCTCTTAGATTTGGAAAACCCATTCGGAAAGAAATGTATGTTTTTTTTTTTTTTTTGAATGAAAATGAAACTCCGGAGAAGAATACAAACAGTGTATTCATCTAGGGGAAATACAAATATCCAGATAAACTGTTTGAAGGAAATACTAAAGGGAGAGTGGTGAGAAAGTACAACATTTTAGGGATTGGAAAGTTTGAGCCATCACGAGTGAACTATCACGCCTTCCGGATTGTCTGTCTTTGATGAGCTTGCAGTATCCTCCTAAAAGAACGTCTACCACCAGATATGGTTTGTCTTCTTTTTCATTAGGCGAACCAACCCGAACAGCTATTTTTACCGTCATCTTCCCAACTTGAAATGAGTTTACTTTGACCACTATATCTCCGATTGAAAACAGGTTCAGGTGTTGTGCATCCGTTTGAATCTTGGTCTCGTTGGTCTCGATGGAAATTTCTAAATTCTTTACAAAGCGTTTGAATGGTCCAGCGCCCCATTCACATCTCTTGACAGCGTCCGTGCCAGTAATCGCGCTGAGTCCCCATGACGTAATAGGGGAAGAAATGATTGGTTAAAGAGAAGTTCGTTCGGCCAGACTTACTTGCGTTTGGAATCCACGAGTTAGAGCCAACAGTCTTCTTCAAAGGCGTCCGGATTCCAACGGTGAACTCCTCGATCGGCAGCAAGTGGGACGGTTCGTTGGAGATCCTTTCGGGCATTGACATTGGTAGAGGGGATACATCTAATTTCGCCTTGTTGTCGAGTACCCACAAGTGCCCCAATATCATGTCATAATCCAGTTCTTTGACAATGTGGAATTTGCCACGTGTTATAGCGTCTCCTATCTTGACCTCGAGGTTGATGTAGTCGTGTGCGTTCAAGGATTCCCCTTTCGGGTTCTCAATCACGGATGGGGATCGGGTAGCCTCTTGCCTCGTAAACCCCGGTCGCTTTGATTCTTGAAAGTAATAATGTTGAAGTCGAGGATGTCGATGAGCGTATTGTCGAATCTGGTACCTCTTAAATAGACGTGGTCGTGGGTCCCCAATTGTCCTTTTTAATTCCGCTTTTTGGGAGAGTTTGGGATGCGACTTGACTTCCATGGAAGGAAAAAGCCATTTTCCCGACACAACGCGATTGGAGAGCCGCGAAAATATCTCGCCGCTGCACCTTGGAAAGGTAGAGAATTTTGCATACGTGTTGCATCACGGGACGCACAGTCTCATGCACGAGTCCTAGAGACCGCAAAACTCCTTCATGGGAAGTGGTCTCGATGTACTCCTCGTTTCCTAGTTGAAGTTCCCAGCTTCTATATTTTCTTTGAAGATATGTTTTAGTCTGTTGCAATCTTGATTGGGTGGTGAACAAATGTTTGTGGTAGTGGCAATATTTGGGGTTTGCCATCTCGGCCTCGGTCGGTGGGCGTACGGGAGATGGTAGTCCGATAACATCGTCTTGAATCCATGTTTCTAAGAGATCAATCACCTCCTCAATGGGAAACGGAAATCCGGGGTATTTCCTTTAGCTTCGTGATGACGCATGGGAGCTTTAGTTTGTAACACCCTGAGTTCGGACCGTGGTCAAACCCATATGGAGATCCGAACTCAAGCGTTACGGGCCGGAAAGAGACTTTTGCATACATATTTTTGCTAATTTGCTTTTGCACAAAACATAGTAGAAACTTTATATAACATAAACTGAAGCATATAAATCCGCTTATTATCTTAATAACGATTTCAACCAAACATATTATTTCAAATTACATTTCAAGCAATATAATTATGCAATTCAATCACTAAGCTACTCATTCCTAGCTTTTTTGCACCACTCGATAAACTGCAAAAGGATGTCAATTGGGGTGAGATGACAACTCAATAGAATGCACCCCTATTCTCTAAAGATGCGCAAACATAATCATTTTATCAAGGAATAACATACGATAAGAAATACAATGTAACTTCAACGAATATATTCAACCAACAACATTACCTCACAAATATTATTTTCACTAAATCATTTAATTCATTTGTCCAATCATGAGTTCACAACGTTTATATTATTATCAACAAAACCATTTATCAAATCATCCATTTAGGATTCAACTCATCAATTCACAACAACAATATTGTTTTCAACAACTCATCCATTTAAGTTTCCACACGCCATTCACATATTAATATTGTCACGGCAAGCCATCGATTTTCAATACCAAAATAATTATCAATAAGTCATTCATCAATGATTGAAAACATCTATTCACGTATTAATATAGTCACGAAGAAAACATGAGTTCACGACATTATTCATGTTCCCTACAAATACTTCAATTCGTATTTCGATACTTGAGTTCATAAACCCAATAAGGTTTCCAATAGAGATTTCAACACACGATTCACAAATTAATATTATCATCACAACAAGTAACCATGAGGTCATATTAATATCAACAATACTTTCGACAAATCTACCAATTTAGGTTTTAACCATTGAGTTCATGGTACGAATGTCCTTGGTTCGTACACCCACCTATTGTTTATCGGCACGGACAGCCTCCATCGATGGTCAGGAACAAAAGTTCCTATGGGGATCATACCCATATGCTCTTGGGGATCATTACCCGTTTCATTAACAGTACGAAAACCTTGGTTCGTACACCACCTATCGTTTATCGGCACGGACAGCCGCCATCGATGGTCGGGAAACACAAGTTCCCATGGGGATCATTACCCATTTAACTCTCAGGGATCATTACCCGCCATTAACATGAAACATGTTTCATATAATGGTAAAACATGAACTCATTTACTTTTATAAATCATTTTCACAAACAACACAAGCAACCATGGCTTAACAACATGAATTTCATTCAAGCATTTAATCAAACACACTAATCGCAACCACATTACATTATATGTTTCATGGTGATAACTTTATCTGATCATCCTAAAATTTTATAGGAACATTCCTGACAAATTATTATACAACATATCCAAAATTAACACCAAACCAACGGTTCAAACAAAATATGTTGAATTTATAATGACAACATAAAAACTGGTCAGATTACATGTTGTTACCAAACAATTCATGATAAATTCATAACAATCTGAAATTGACCCAATCCAAAGCACAATGAAAGATAAGATGTTTATCTACAACTTTTATTAAGACCTCAAATCCTTTTAATACCATTAAGACTTCCTAAGAACATTAAAATCACAGCAAGGCGAAACTGTCCAGAAATTCAGAAATTATCACCCAATTTCAAACAAACATTCAACGGTGAATTTACATTGGAAAATTCTCAAATTTTAACAAGAGATACTCAATCATGTTTAATATCAATTAGAGAAGCCTGATCATCAAAAGAGGCATATATTTATTCGCATAAATCACTAAATCATTACAATAAAAAATCATATAAAGTAAACACCAAAGGAAAACACCTAAAGAGAAAGGGTTTCACATTCTACCTCAATTCCATTGATTCTCCACTGATTTTTTCCTAGCTCCAAATCATCTTATTCATCTCCATAGCTTTCTCCTCTAAAAATCTCTAGCCTTTTGGTTTTCTAATCTCTAAATTCTCTCTCCAAAAATCTAATTAAACTTATACCATGCTCATAATAATTCTAATAATAAATAATTAACATTTTATTATTTTCTTTATCTTTTCATTTTTCCTTAATTTTATTTATTATTAATTAATCTATTTCCACCCTAACTTGTAGCTTTTCTATTTCAATGCACCTACCTAGGCTAAGGAAAAGAAACAATATTCTAGACCACATGTTTAGCTAAGTTGGGTATAACCCGACCCAGAAATGTTAACTAAAGTACGAGGTATTACATTAGCGGCGGCCTTCCGTGGGTGAGCCCCCGTCGTGCAGGTGCTTCACGTTTAAGATGCTGGTCTACATTCGGGGCTTTCCTTTTCCCTCCCTCGTTTACTACGCTTACAAAGGAGAGGCCAGGGTTCTCATCATCTTTTCCTAAGAATATAGGGATCATCTGAAGAAGACTAGGTTTTATCTCGAAAATAGCCGTATTTAATGCACGAAGCTCAGTTGGTCCTAGTTGGGAACATGTAATCTTTCAAAGTTGCCATCATTGATACAGTGAAGTAGTAGGGGTACTTTCCTCACGAAGAGACACGATTCTCAAAATCAAGTTTTCAAAAACAGGGCTCTCAAAGAAGAGTCTTCGAGCTCCCGCTTTCACAAGAAGAACTACTAGGTTTATCACTAATCAAACGACCTAGAGTGTTTCTTTTCCAAGCCCGTTCTCTAGAGACCTCAGGCATACACTAGAAAAACAGAATACAAAAAAAAAAAAAATCCTAAAAGGAAGGGAAGTTCTATGCAAACACAAACAAGGCTGACTCCACCACAAAGAAACCCTACGATTTCTAGCTAACAAAAAAGCATGATGGCTCCACTTAGATTGTTTCTAGACCAGCTTCTAATCTTTCGAAAAGGAATTCATTACAATCCCGAGCAAACCCTCTGAATCAATCCGAGTTAAAGTGAGTTGAATAGAGGCGAGGGAAGCTTAGTGGAGCTTTGATACCCAAGGCCTCACCAGAGTATTACAAGGCGGCGCGATCACGCATTCAACTCACAGAAACCATCATGAACTTCGAGGTATACTTAAAAGAGTAACCAATATTTTTCGAACGACTTTCCTATTAAGCTCGTTACCCTATAGGTCTCGTTCTATTCCAAATTTTAAAGATTGGGTTCGCGTTAAGTATCGTTTTCCTAAGGAGGGCAAGAAGAGAACGGTGATGAAATCCGAACTCTTATCTTGTATGGCTAGTCCTTGCCCTTTACTAGGAAATTAAAGCAGCCGGATTCAGTTCCTCGACATATATTCACACGAAGGAAGACAGTAACTCGTTTACAGAGGATTCGCGAGTGTTTCGACAAACTTACCTCCCGTTCCAGACGGGGGATGAACCGTTGTAGTCGACTCGGGATACGACTCCAATGTCGTGTATGAACCCGAGGGGCCGAGACGATATCGTAATCGTCGTCCTTCTCTGCACATAGTTTATATTTAAACTACCCTTCCGTAGGGTTTAAAAATAAAAGAATGTCCAAGTCCAAAGTCCAAAAAGTAAATTCCAAAATAAAAAGAAAATTACAACAATAGAGAATATCCTAATACAGTTTCTTAAAACTAAAAAAAATAATAAAAACAAAATCTACTAAAATTTTCTCTATTTTTTTTAATTTTTTTTTCTTCGTTTTTTTCGCTTTGTCTTTTGACTCCAAATATTTAAGTGGTTGCCAAAAGCTTTGGCAACTCCTTTTTCTTCCGCTCCAAATTCCAAAAATCTGTAATGAAAAGACAAATACCCAAAAACGTAAAATAGAACAAAAATACTAAAAGCAAAAACCTAAAAAAAAAAAAATCTAAAAACTCTGAACCTAAAGACAAAAATTGATGGTTAATTTTACTGATGTTGTAGTAAAAAGTTCGTTGAGACTTGTGAAAGCAGATTTTTAGACTTAATTTTTAAAGCAAAATTATAACAAACTCAAAATACAAAATGTTGTGAAAATTATGGAGAGGTTGGAGCTAGGATTTCACCATTCATCAATACTTAAGTGGTTATAAATTTAATTTATATCATGCAATTTAAACAATTGATTTGATTCTAAAGTATTGCCAAAATCATATTTCCAAAATATCAAATGTTAGTCGCAAGCATAACGCATCAAGAGTCTAAAACTAAGCATGCATCATCAAGAGAAAACAAATTTGATTAATAAAAATCATTTAATTCATTTTTTTATCAATGCAATTAATCATATAAAAATATTGCATAAATTAATAAAGTAAATATTACCACATAATTCTTGAAAGAATGGCTTCCTCCATCGCCTTGAAGAGGATGGGTTTAGCTCATCATGTTGGAAGCACGCTCAAAAATCATTATTATTGCTCAAAGGGTGTTTTACAAAGATGAAATGGAGAAAATGATGAAAATCGAGTGTTTGCAACAATTATAATCGTTGCAAACACTGTTACGAAGAAGGATAAAAAATAACTGATGTTGTTACTGTAGCGATGCGACCCTCATCTAAATGTCGTTAACACTGTAGCATGAACGACTGCTTTTGTGCGTCTTATGTTCTTCGTGTTCTTGGTGCAGTGAAGAGCGTGAAAATAATTCTCTAACTCGATTTTCTCGATCTGTTGATGCTCTAAACTCTCCCAAACTCCTCCTCCCCTTTCTCTGATCCCCAAGCCACTCTTTTATACCCAACAGAACCGTAATCAATGCTTGAAATCTTCCCATCAAGGGATTATTCTTGGGAATATTTTTTTCTTTATTCTTACCTTGTTTATCTTGGCCACCTTATTGTATGTTGTAACTTCCTCTCTTTTTAGCTCCTACACGCTTATGATCCCTTTAAACACACTCCCAACACACACATAACATGTCTTAACCTTTGACTCGTGAAAATCACCTCCCGACTATATGCTTCCCCGTTCTTTTCTATTTTATCCAAACTTAATGAACTGGCCCTATTTGATCGATTCTGTTGGACCTACTAACTCTATTCAGTCTTAACAGGACCAACCCAAACAAAGCCCGTAATTGAATCTCTTCTAAACTGTCCAAAACTGGAAACCAAATTTTGTTCTTCACTGCCAAATTTCCGCCAAATTTGAAAGTTTAAATAAAGAAGATGAAGTCCCCTAACCTTGGGTGGGTGCGAATAGCAGTGGGTGCCCCTTAGTAGTTGAGGTACCCCTTATCCAAAGTGGGAGTCAGAATAACACGTGTCCTCCGGTGCCAAAATCAACTTTTCGAGCCGAATTTTCCAAAAATGTTTATTTCCCAAAATGCCTACAAACAAATAAAATACCAAAATTAGTACAAAATCGAGTGCCAACAATATAAAGTATTGAGATCAAATTAGACACAAAAATGTGTCTATCAAATACCCCCAAACCTATTATTTGCTAGTCCTCGAGCAAATTTATTATAGAAAATAAAATGACTACACTTAGCACGTGCGACAGTCGTTAAACCGCTATGTGGCCTAGCGGTGGAGTGATGTCTCGGAGGGTTTACCAGAGGTGTACCCACAAAACTTTACTCAGGACCCTAGCGATCTACGCAGAACCTTGGAAGGCACTAAAGAATCTCCTTGGTTCGCATACTTATTGACTACAGGAGGAAGTACCACGATGCAAAATTCCAATTCTTTACACGAGTTTGCACTCAAGCATACTAAAATTCATATAAAGTGACAGAGCTATACTTAGATAGTTTCTGGACATCATAAACCTGAGTCAACCAATCACATGGATAGATTAAGAAGATGGATGTAGAGAAAAACGTAGATGATGTTGACTAAGGTGAACCTATCCTAATGGACTGAGATAACGGTCTGACTAATATCAACACAACTGGCATATACAAGGGAACCAGCGGGTGATAAACCTAACTCTAGGTCAACACAACTGGCATATACAAGGGCTCCAGTGGTCGACTTTATTGAATTTATTCCGGTTGGTCTGATGGTTTGGTCTTAATATTTTTTTTTTTTTTTTTTTTTTGTATCTCAATCACTTTATTTCACCCTAGCAATGGTAAAAAGAAAAAAAGAAGTGATCAGGATTCTTTCGATGTTTCCATCACGAGATATGGCGAAACTACCATTTTTTTTTTAACACCTGAGCTCTGTGCTTTTATGAATAAACTCTTCTAGATGTTTCCATCTAATCGATTGGTTCCTCAACTCCTACAACCAAGATGCTTCCATCCACTTAGATTGGTTAGTGCCAACCTTAATAGGCATAAATTTCTAGGCTCGAGTTTATTTATTGCAACTAAAAGCCAACAAAAAGTTTCTTCCCACCCCAAACTTAAATCTAACATTGTCATCAATGTTCTAAAGATTAAATTAAAAGCATGAACAAGGAGAAAACTGTTACCACTTGATGGATGGAAAAAGAAATAAGAAAGGATATTACCGTAAGCATCAGCGTGGGTGCCTCCCAGAAAATGCTAAATTTAAAGTCCTTATCTAGACATAAAATACCTCAAAAAGGATTGTCACCTTCCAAAGTCATATACCAATAGCCAAAATAGATGCGGGTCCTCAGAACCAAATAGAGCAGACACAAATGAAAGACTACCATCTTGGATTAAAAATGAGCAGACGGAGCATAACTTGATCTAGGGCTTTTATCAAGGCAACTAGATTTATCTGGGGTGTCTCTTTGGGCTCTATATATGTGTATAGTAAAACAGGTTCAACTGAATGATATGTTTTTAAGAACTAGGTTTCTTCATGGACGGTAGACGGAGGATCGGGTAGTAGAGTTTGAAGAAACTCAAGTAGTACCTTAGACGCACAAAGCTCGAGTCCCAAGTTAGGGACTTCAATTAGGGATACAAGACGATCACTAAAGTCATCATTACCCCCAAACTTAGGGTGAACAATATCCTCGAGATGGACCAAAATCTATGGGATGGATTCTAGGTCCATAAATTGAAACAATAACTAGCTTCTTTGGGAGATCGGTCATCTAAACGAACAACATCATCATATAAGGGATTATCAAAGAAAATCTCTAATATAGGCTCATCAACTAAGGTGTTCGTCATGGTTACCTCCTCCGATGCACCTGAAAGGTTCATCAAATAATGGATTATCAAACATAGTGCAAAGCTAAAGGATCGGGAACTAGAGTGCTAATCATGTTCACCAATTCTAAATCATCTATCTTAGAAGGTTGTCTAGTAACATTAAAGACATTTAGTTCGGTGGTCATATTACCAAAGGATATGTTCATAAGACCAGTCCTCTGAGTTGATGACAGTGTTAGCTGTGGCTAAAAATGGGCGACCTAGAATCACCGGGATTTGAGCACTTGGGTCCTGAACAGGTTGGGTGTCTAGAACAACGAAATCCACTGGATAAATAAACTTATCAAACTCAATCAGAACATCCTCTATGACACCACGAGGAACTTTGACAGACCTATCAGCTAACTGAAGTGTCATTTTGGTACCAAGTCCTAGCTGGGTATACACATGGTATGGGAGTAAGTTAACACTAGCTCCTAAGTCAAGTAAAGATTTATCGACCATGTGATTACCAATCACACAAGATATGGTGGGGCATCCAGGGTCCTTATACTTAGGGGTGTTTGGTTCAGGAAGAATGGAACTTACTTGACCAGCTAAAAAGGATTTCTTTTGGACATTAAGCTTACGCTTTCGTGTACAAAGATCTTTAAGGAACTTGGCAAGCAGCATCCGCCTAATTGCTTCTAATAATGGAATATTGATGTTCACTTTGTTTAAATGTTTTCATTATCTCGTTGAATGTCGACTCCTTCTTTGTTGTGGATAACAACTGCGGATATGGGGCTCTAGGCACAAAGGTATTCCTATCGGGAATTTCTTGGGACTCCTTAGGATTGTTTCATTTCCTTAGCTACGGGTTCCTATTGGGAAGTAGAAGGTGGAACTACAGTATGTCCACTAGGCATGGCTACCTTATTGTCTACCGTTTTACCGCTCCTAAGGGTTTTTATCGAGTTCACATGGTTTGATGATTCCTCACCAACTAAACATATTTGATGGACCCCACTAGGATTGGGTCGAGATTGACTAGGAAACTTACCTTCTTCTCTCTCACTTAAATACTTAGCTATTTGGACGACTTGAAGTTCTAATTTAGCAAGAGTCTTGGAATTATCCTTATGGTTGCCTTTCTAGTTTCTTGTTGAAAGCTAAGGTGGTTAGCTGATAACATATCATGGTTCTTTACTAACATAGTAAGAGCTTCTTTTAAGGTAGAGATCTTTTTCTCGAAGTGTTCGAAATTGGGTTTGACCGAAGGGTTCGAGTATAACCAAAACCTGGGGAGGCTGAGAATTACTAGATCGACCTTGATTTTGGCCCTTAAACCAAGAAAAATTAGGATGGTTTCTCCAACCGGGGTTGTAGGTCTCTCGAGTATGGGTCAAACTTCGACGGTTCTCAAACCTAGCATTGTTATAGACAACATGAGCTTGGTCTTCACTAACCCGACCTTCCCAAA
Organism: Papaver armeniacum; assembly: GCA_023531295.1. NCBI lineage: Eukaryota > Viridiplantae > Streptophyta > Magnoliopsida > Ranunculales > Papaveraceae > Papaver > Papaver armeniacum. Next base: position 35,641 of record JAJJWW010003895.1, read on the forward strand.
ATGAGTTATCGGGCTCCATTCCACAACTAGATACTTGAGAGGCTCTATTAGGTTCAACAAGGGACCCATTTTTAGACCTGACCCATTTCCAAGGCTCCTAACCTTCTAGACAAAGCAACAAACTTAACATCGACGCAAAACTCGTATCTAGCATATTGGTGCTACTTCTATTAACCAAGAGTCTTTTAGGGGTTCAACACAAAACTCTCACCTGTTGGGATTTCTCAAGAACAACTCCTAAGAAGGTAAAGGCATCCTCAAGACTTTGTTACTAGTGAACTCACCAAGTAAGCACATAGACTCGAGCCATGACTTTGGTCGAATAGTCTAAACCATCATAAATATCTCTACGAGTTTCATCTTATCAAATCCATAGTGAGGACACTGGGATAGAGATCATTGAATCTCTCTAGAAACTTATAAAGAGACTCTCCTCTTGTTGCACACTGAACTAATTTTCATCTAACATTGCAGCTTTATGCTTAGGGTAGAATTTCATGTAGAAAGCAAAGAATAAGTTCCGCCATGTTTCAATGGATTCGGATGGTAGGTTGTTTAGCTGTGTCTTGGCTTTATCTTTCAAGGAAAAGAGGAACATCTTAAGTTTCAAAACTTCATCAGTAAGGTCTTTTATTCTAACTGTCCCAAAAATTTCCTCAAAGTCCATAATATGAAAATAAGGGTTCTCATCATTTTTTCCTAAGAATATAGGGATCATCTGAAGAAGACTAGGCTTTATCTTGAAATTAGCCGTATTGGCTGGCAATTTAATGCACGAAGCTCGGTTGGTCCTATTTGGGAACATGTAATCTTTAAAAGTTGCCATCGCTGGTACAACTGAAGTACTAGGGGTGCTTTCCTCACGAAGAGACAGATTCTCAAAACTGAAGTTTTCAAAAACGGGGCTCTCAAAAGAAGAGTCTTCGAGCTCCCCGCTTTCACAAGAAGAACTACTAGGTTTATCACTAATCAAACGACCTAGAGTGTTTCTTTTCCAAGACCGTTCTCTAGAGACCTCGGGCATACACTAGGAAAACAAAATAAAAAAGAAAAAAAAATCCTAAAAGGAAGGGAAGTTCTATGCAAACACAAACAAGGCTGACTCCACCACACCAAACCTACTGATTTCTAGCAAACAAAAAGCATGATGGCTCCACTTAGATTGTTTCTAGACCAGCTTCTAATCTTTACAAAAGGAATTCATTAAAATCTGAGCAAACCCCTCTGGAATCAATCCGAGTTAAAGTGAGTTGAATAAAGGCGAGGGAAGCTTAGTGGAGCTTTGATACTCAAGGCCTCACCGGTATTACAAGGCGGCGCAGTCACGCTTTCAACTCACAGAAACCATCATGAACTTCGAGGTATGCTTAAAAGAGTAACCAATATTTTTCGAACGACTTTCCTATTAAGCTCGTTACCTTATAGGTCTCGTTCTATTCGAAATTTTAAAGATTGGGTTCGCGTTAAGTATCGTTTTCCTAAGGCGGGCAAGAAGAGAACGGTGATGAAATCCGAACTCTTATCTTGTATGGCCAGTCCTTGCCCTTTACTAGGAAATTAAAGCAGCCGGATTCAGTTCCTCGACATATATTCACACGAAGGAAGACAGTAACTCGCTTACAGAGGATTCGCGAGTGTTTCGACAAACTTACCTCCAGTTCCAGACGGGGGATGAACCGTTGTAGTTGACTCGGGCCACGACTCCAATGTCGTGTACGAACCCGAGGGGCCGAGACGATATCGTAATCGTCGTCCTTCTCTGCACACAGTTTATATTTAAACTACCCTTACGTAGGGTTTAAAAATAAAAGAATGTCCAAGTCCAAAGTCCAAAAAGTAAAGTCCAAAATAAAAAGAAAATTACAACAATAGAGAATATTCTAATACAGTTTCTAAAAACTAAAAACCAAATCTACTAAAATTTTCTCTCTTTTTTTTTTTTTAATTTTTTTTTCTTCGTTCTTTTCGCTTTGTCTTTTGACTCCAAATATTTAAGTGGTTGCCAAAAGATTTGGCAACTCCTTTTTCTTCCGCTTCAAATTCCAAAAATGTTGAATGAAAAGACAAATACCCAAAAATGTAAAACTAAACAAAAATACTAAAAGCAAAAACCTAAAAAAAAAAAAAAAATCTAAAAACTCTGAACCTAAAGACAAAAATTGATGGTTAATTTTAACGATGTTGTAGTAAAAAGTTCGTTGAGACTTGTGAAAGCAGATTTTTAGACTTAATTTTTAAAGCAAAATTATAACAAACTCAAAATGTTGTGAAAATTATGGAGAGGTTGGAGCTAGGATTTCACCATTCATCAATAATTAAGTGGTTATAAAATTAATTTATATCATGCAATTTAAACAATTGATTTGATCCTAAAGTATTGCCAAAATCAGATTTCCAAAATATCAAATGTTAGTCGCAAACATAACGTATCAAGAGTCTAAAACTAAGCATGCATCATCAAGAGAAAACACATTTGATTAATAAAAATCATTTAATTCATTTTTTTATCAATGCAGTTAATCATATAAAAATATTGCATAAATTAATAAAGTAAATATTACCACATAATTCTTGAAAGAATGGCTTCCTCCGTCTTGAGCAGGATGGGTTTAGCTCATCATGTTGGAAGCACGCTCAAAAATCATTATTATTGCTCAAAGGGTGTTTTACAAAGATGAAATGGAGAAAATGATGAAAATCGAGTGTTTGCAACGATTATAATTGTTGCAAACACTGTCACGAAGAACGATAAAAAATAAATGCTGCTGTTACTGTAGCACTGCGACCCTCATCTAAATGTCGTTAACACTGTAGCATGAACTACTGCTTTTGTGCGTCTTATGTTCTTCGTGTTCTTGGTGCAGCAGCAGCAGAAAATAATTCTCTAACTCGATTTTCTCGATCTGTTGATGCTCTACACTCTCCCAAACTCCTCCTCCCCTTTCTCTGATCCCCAAGCCACTCTTTATACCCAACAGAACCGTAATCAATGCTTGAAATCTTCCCATCAAGGGATTATTCTCGGGAATATTTTTTTTCTTTATTCTTACCATGTTTATCTTGGCCACGTGAATGTAAGCTACCAACTTCCCTCTTTTTAGCTCCTACACGCTTATGATCCCTTTAAACACACTCCCAACACACACATAACATGTCTTAACCTTTACAACTTGTGAAAATCACCTCCCGAATATATGCTTCCCCGTTCTTTTCTGTTTTATCCAAACTCGGTGAACTGGCCCTATTTGATCGATTCTGTTGGACCTACTAACTCTGTTTAGTCTTAACTGGACCAACCCAAACAACGCCCGTAATTGAATCTCTTCCAAACTGTCCAAAACTCGAAACCAAATTTTGTTCTTCACCGCCAAACTTCCCGCCAAATTTGAAAGTTTAAATAAAGAAGATGAAGTCCCCCTAACCACCGATGGGGTGCGAATAGCGGTGGGTGCCCTTAGTAGTTTAGGTACCCTTATCCAAAGTGGGAGTCGAATAACACGTGTCCTCCGGTGCCAAAATCAACTTTTAAGCCGAATTTTCCAAAAATGTTTATTTCCCAAAAATGCCTACAAACAAATAAAATACCAAAATTAGTACAAAATCGAGTGCCAACAATATATAGTATTGAGATCAAATTAGACACAAAAATGTGTCTATCATAACCATGCTACCCCAGTTAGGAATGCTATTTGGCGTGATGCTGTTGTACCACGTGTACGCTCTTTCGGTAAGAGATTTCTAAAACTCCCTCAGACGGAGAATGTGATTGTATTCGTGTTCGCCCAGGGATTCGAGGAAGTGAGAGATATGTTCACGTGCATTTCCAGTGCCATCATACATGGTGAATTGAGGAGAGGAGTATCCTCTTGGGAGAGAAATTCTTTGTATTTCAGATGGGTAAGGAGGTTGATGCTGATGTATGTCTATTTCATCATTCTTGACTCGATTAGAAGAAGTTGCTCCAGATCCTCTCGTGTGACAAAATTGACGGCCGACCTCTTTCCAATGGGGGTCCGGGGTGATGTGATTTTATCAAGTTGTAGAAAGTGGTAGTAAAAGTTCGTTCAAGTCGGACTTGATGAGATTCGATTTGATTTAATAATAAAAATAAAGAAATATATACAAAGGATTGTCACAAAATATCGAGAGAAATGGGACTTAGGATTTCACCATTAATCACATTCAATTGGTTCGTATATTGATTCATAACACTTCTAGCTCTTTTATGGACTCTTTTCTTTGCCAAAGGTAGATTTTGTAAAAGATAAATTGTAAATCATAAGCATGGTGCATCAAAAGCTCTAAGTCTAATCATACACCATCGAGACAAAATCACAAATAATTAATAAAACTCATAAATCAATTAAATCAATGCAAAAGTCATAGAGAATCAAATATAGTTACCAAACAATTGTGAAATAAGGTTTCCTCCGTCGTCACGGTGTTGGGGTTTAGCTCTCATATCAAAAACACGCTCAAAATAATAACGCATGGCTGAATAGTAATTTTCTCCCACGAGCGCAAATACCACTTTTCGAGCCAATTTTCCCATAAAGCTTATTTCTCCAAAAACACCTACAAAGACATAAAATACCAAAATAAGCGCAAAATCGAGTACTAACATTACAGAGAATTGAGACTAAAATAGACACATAAATGCGTCCATCATCTGGCACGAGTCTCGTCGTCCGCGAGACGCGTTCCGCCGAGGCGCTAGCGTCGGGGGTGTTGGAGGCGTTTCTAAATGGATCTGTATGGCATGACTCACGCGGCAGCCACTCTGTCGTGATTTGAGAAAGACGAGTACTTCTTTCTGCGTCGAAACCATATTCGCCTGGGCTCTGGCGAGAACCTCTTGCCGTTCCATCAAATCAGCGATGGTGATATAGGGTCGGCTTCCTCTGGTTCATCCGGTTTCTCGTCCCATTATTGGGGTAGTTGGATCCTAGTGGCGGTTGGAGGCGTCATGCTTGATGAAGCGTTAGGAATGGTAGCGGGACTCAGTGCCCTGGTGACTGGCGGCGTTATACCTGAAGGAGCGCTTTCGCATCGCTAGGATTAGCGAGTTGCGCAGGACGTTAGAGGTAGAAGCGGCTCGCCCCGGTGATCGGTGGTGTTACACCCGAAGGGGTACTTTCGGTACTACTGGGGTCAGTAGATGGCGTAGTGATGTTGTTGGAAGTAGCGTTAACACCAGGGATAGACTCTGCGTTGGTGTTCTCGGCAGTTGATCCGGATCTGAGTTCCACCATGTTGGAGTTGTAAGTGAAAGGTGATATCGGAATTTGGAAATCGATATTACAACCGATAGATTAATCTCCCACTGTGGTCGCCAATTGTTTGAGGGTGAAAATAGTTTCACTAATTTTGGTAATTTGGGTGTGTGAGTGAGGAACAAATTTAAACCCTAAACAATGTACGCAAGGAAGTACTTTAGATTCGAGAGATCAATCTATACAAGTCCGGCCAAAACCAAGAAATGGCCGTTCCCAGATTTGCTTCGGTCACAAAGTGGAGGAGAATGGGTTGGTTTTGGGGAGGGAAGCAAGGAAAGTGATGAGACCAGATTAGTTGATTCTAGAAGAGTAGTTATGTTACTGTGACTTGTATCAGAAAAGTGGGAAGGCTAACAAATGGTAAGCTAGCAAGTATTTTCTGAGTGGTGTATATTCCCCCATCAACTTGTTGTTCGATGGAAATATGTAAGACCTATTTATACAAGTCGAAGTGAAACGTACTCTGTCGCATTAAGGAATGGAAAATGGGTGAGTAAATGGGAGGAGATGGTAACATTAACGCATGGAATTGATGTTCCATAAAACTGTTAACGCATGGAATTGATGTTCCATAAAACCGTTAACGCATGGAATTGATATTTCATAAAAAGAACGTTTCACCATTAAGTCCTCAGTATTTACTAACCGCCTCTTCCTTATGGCACTTCCTTATGATGGGCGTAGTGTACGCCACACACCGTAAACCGCCAAAACCAATACCCAAAGAGGATCCCCCAGTTTGTGATATGTGTTGATGTCTCGAATGTTTTTGTGGAAAACATGTAGAACATTGTTGTTGCCCTGCAAGTCATGCTTGGGAGACTTGCTAGCTTGGTGACCTTCGACGGTCGAGATTTTTGCATCTTAAGACGAGAGGTAGCCATTGATCGTTACGCGTTCGTTTTTGGTGGCCGATAGGTAAGGTCAACATGTGGCGTCAGAAAGGTTGGCATGCCGTTGGCATGGCATGGTTTGGCGTGGCCAAACTTAGGTTTCCGGGCCAAAGGTTACAATGCATTATCCCGGTAACCTTGGATGGTTAGGATTTGCTCACGGGATTGAAGGGCGACCGTTGATTGTCGCACGCCTTCATTTTGGTAGCCATGTAGGAAAGGCCAGCATGGTGGCGCGGCTAGGTTGACATGCCGTTGGCATGGCATGATTTGGCGTGGCCAAACTTAGGTTTTCGGGCCAAAGGTTACAATGCATTGTCTGGTAACCTTGGATAGCTAGGATTTGCTCCTCGGATTATGGATTGTTGATTGTTGCACGCCAACCGTTTTGTAGCCGTGTAGGGAAAGCCAGCATGGTGGCGCAACTAGGTTGGCATGCCATTGACATGGCATGGTTTGGCGTGGCCAAACTTAGGTTTTCGCCAGGAGAAGGTTATCATGCGTTGTCTGGTAACCATGGATGGCTAGGATTTGCACCTGGGATTGAAAGGCGACCGTTGATTTTTGCACGCCTTCGTATTGGTAGCCGTGTTGGGAAGGCCAGCATGGTGGCACGGCTAGGTCGGCATGCCGTTGGCATGGCATGGTTTGGCGTCGCCAAACTTAGGTTTTCGAGCCAAAGGTTACCATGCATTATCCGAACAAATCCTTGGATGGATAGGATTTGCTCCAGGATTGAAGGCGACCAGTTGATTGTCAAATGCCTTCATTTTGGTAGCCGTGTAGGGGAAGGCCGGCATGGTGGCGCGGCTAGGTTGGCATGGCATGGTTTGGCGTGGCCAAACTTAGGTTTTCTAGCCAAAGGTTACCATGCGTTGTCTGGTAACCTTGGATGGCTAGGATTTACTCCTGATTGAAGGGCGGTGATCGTTGCACGCCTTCGTTTTGGTAGCCGTGTAGGGAAGGCCAAAGATGGTGGAGGCAGGTTGGCATGTCATGGTTTGGCAGTGGCCAAACTTAGGTTTCGGGCCAAAGGTTACCATGCGTTGTATGGTAACCTTGGATGGCTAGGGATTTGCTCCGGGATAGAAAGGCGACTGCTGATTTTTGCACGCCCGTATTGGTATCCGATGGTAGGGAAGGCCAGCATGGTAGCGCAACTGAGGTTGGCATGCCGTTGGCATGGCATGGTTCAGGCGTGGCCAAACTTAGGTTTTCGGCCAAAGGTTACCATGCATTATCCGGTAACCTTGGATGGCTAGGATTTGCTCTTAGGATTTAAGGCGACCGTTGATTGTCGACGCCTTCATTTTGGTAGTCAGTGCGGAAGGCCAGCATGGTGGCGCGTTTCCAGGTTGGCATGCCTTTAGCATGGCATGGTTTGGCGTGGCCAAATTTAAGTTTCGGGCCAAAGGTTACCTTGCTTTGTCCAGTAACCTTGGATGGCTAGGATTCTCTCTTGGGATTGAAGGGAGACCATTGATTGTCGCTCGCCTTCGTTTTGGTAGCCGTGTAGGGAAGGCCAGCATGGTGGCGTGGCTAGATACGTTTGGCATGGTGGGGCCAAGAACTTAGCATGCCGGTTGCACATGTTGCGGCTAGCATGGCTAGGCCAAGGCAAGGTGCGGTTTGGCTTGGCATGGTGGGGGCAAGGGTTGGGCATGCCGTTGGCACATGGCACGGCTAGCATGGCTAGGGCCAAGGCAAGGTGCGTTTTGGCTTGGCATGTGGGGCCAAGGGTTTGGTAGGTGCATCTAACATGGCGGGGCCAAGGCAAGGTGCGGTTTGGCTTGGCATGAGTGGGGCCAAGGGTTTGGCATGCCGTTGGCACATGGCGCGGCTTAAGATGGCTAGTGGCTAAGGCAAGGTGCAGTTTGGCTTGGCATGGTGGGTCCAAGGGTTTGGCATGCACATGGCACATGAAGACTAGCATGTCTAGGAGCCAAGGCAAGATGCGGTTTGGCTTGACATGCTGGGGGCCAAGGGTTTGGCATGCCGTTGGCACATGGCGCGCTAGCATGGCTAGGGCCAAGGCAAGGTGCGGTTTGGCTTGGCATGTGGGGCCAAGGGTTTGGTAGGTGCGGCTAGCATGGCTAGGTCCATGGAAAGGTGCGGTTTGGCTTGGCATGGTGGTTCCAAGGGTTTGGCATGCCGTTGGCACATGGCGCGGCTAGCATGGCTAGGGCCAAGGAAAGGTGTGGTTTGGATTGGCATGTGGGGCCAAGGGTTTGGTAGGTGCGACTAGCATGGCTAGGTCCAAGGCAAGGTGCGGTTTGGCTTGGCATGGTGGGGCCAAGGGTTTGGCATGCCGTTGGCACATGGCGCGGATAGCATGGCTAGGGCCAAGGCAAGGTGCGGTTTGTCTTGGCATGTGGGGCCAAGGGTTTGGTAGGTGCGGCTAGCATGGCTAGGGCCAAGGAAAGGTGCGGTTTGGCTTGGCATGGTGGGGCCAAGGGTTTGTGGTGCGGCTAAGCATGGCTAGGGCCAAGGCAAGGTGCGGTTTGGCTTGGCATGGTGGGGCCAAGGGTTTGGCATGCTGTTGGCACATGGCTTGGCTAGCATGGCTAGGGCCAAGGCAATGTGCGGTTTGGATTGGTATGTGGGGCCAAAGGTTTGGTAGGTGCTGGTGGCATGGTTGGCATGCCTTGGCGCCAAAGGTGTGGCTGGCATGGTTTGCCATTGGTACGAGGGGTCCGACTAGCATTGTTGGCATGCCTTGGCGCGGTGGGTGTGGCTGGCATGGTTTGCCATTGGCACAAGGGTGCGGCTAGCATGGTTAGCATGCCTTGGCACGGTAGGATGTGGTCGGGCATGATGAGCCATTGGCACGTGCGGTGTGAAAATTAGGTTTTGGCTTGTCGAAATCCTAATTAGCATTAAATAAAGGTACCCTGGTAATTTTATCGAGACAAATTAAAGGGTTCAAATAAATGTGCTTGGTTTGGACATTATTACTCAAGTTTTGTGACGTCCTTTATGACTAGGGTTTACGACTTTACCCCTAAGTTAAAAGCCACCATCAACACCAACAAAACTACTTAATAGTTTTGAAGACCCATCATGAGTACGATGTGGAGTCGTAATGTCACACATATAGTGCAACCAAAAATGCGTAAGAACACGAATCAGGCTTAAATCCAGTTACCAACCGTACACGAGAAAAAGGTTCACTAATATTGGGTTCTAAAACAATTAAGTAAAGATGCGTGTAATATTGCATATCCCAAATTAATAAAAGGTAGGTTGGTTCGCATAACCTATTCCTTAGACACCATCTGTAACCTTTGATGGTAGCCTCTGCGATACCATTAGGTATAAGATGTTCTACATTGATCCTATTAAACATGCAATATTTATCAAGTCCTTTTGATATAAATTCTCTAGCATTAACAAGGGTGGCGAGCCTTTGCACTTTTCATTGTGTAATATGTGCTAGAGTTTTACAAAATTAAACGCATCATTTGTTGTGAGCAATAAGCGATTCAATGCATCGAATCATCCACGAGCCATAAATCACTTGAATGGTCCGCATTCGCATGGATATATGTTCACTAACAAAACTTGTTTTCTTTGAAGAATGAGTTATTTATTACCATTTGCATCTAAGTAAAAATGGGCGGTCTCAATCATGTTTTGCTAAAGAAAGACTTTGTAAGATGAGTGACGTGCTTTGTTACTCTAAAGCATAATGGGGAGAGGTAGTGAAAATCTAGTAACTTTAGAAATCAATGATTGTGATAGATGTCGTAACTTCGCATTCTATTAGTCCATTGTCTTGTACACTCAAATGAAGTGATGCTCGTGTTAGTACTTCAAAACGGACATCATGTCACAACCAATGTGCCTTATGGTTATGTAAAAGTCTTTATGAATCAATCCTAATCAATTTATTGTTAGGGTTAATATGAATTCAGTAACTCAAGTTCTAGTGATTTACAATTCACTAGATTGACACATTAATTTTCTAAGGATATGCTTCCTTCCACATTCATTAGAAATAATTTATAGATGCAATCAACTTCATTCTCACTGTAAGTTTACAAAAAGGTAGGTAATAGTTCATGCATGAACACCGTTTGGTGTGATTAGCCCTTAGTACATATAGATCTTAGACATTGAGTCTTGAGAGATTTAATAAGTGGTGTGGCCTTATTACGTAACAAAAGTCGGATTCAACTCAATTATTTTAGAGAGAATATATGTTACGTTTCATCTAGATATATCTCAAGTGCTTTAGAGAATTTATGTCCGTGGTTTCACTCCATAAGTGCATACATTGGATTTAGTTCAACTGAATAAGATAGTCAATTGGCCAGGAAAAGTTCTTATTTCCATTAAAGTTGATGTGAAAATTGGTTGTTACTATTATACACACATTACATTGTATATATCAACACCTATGACAGTGCATTTCAACTCTTTCATTTATGATGGGAGCTAGAATTACATCTTAGCTTCATCCCAAATTCAGCTGATACATGTACTTTGGTGTCATTACTACTGGGAAAAAATACATCTTTGTCTCATGATATATATGTTCCTTTTCTCATGTTTTATAGCCCTCATTACTTCGGGGTTCTTTCCATTTTCAATTTTGCTACATTTAGCTTAATTTGATAAAATTCTTTATCTCAATAGGCCAAGAGAATCTCACTACACATGTCAACCAATTACTTTAGGTTGAATAGATTACTAAAGATTGTTATCTTGTGGTCATATTTCAACATATACTAGTTCGTTAGTATCATGGATAAAGTAGAGAAATAGAATTTTTCTGACTCATATCATCTTTTGTGAGTTCTTCCACAAAATTTGGAATACATGTGATTTTATTTGCAACATATCTTTTGAAAATATCGACTCTTAATAGTCGAGCCCATGGATTGCATCCCACGGAACATTTCAAATTTTTGAGAAGAAAATATTAAGTACACAATAATGGTGCTCAAGTACTTCTAAACCCCAAATAAATACATTGGAATTAAGTTGCTACAACCAATTAAACAAAAGACACCATTCAACTATTGCCAGTATCATATTCAAGAGAACAAAATAACATTAAGACAAATCATAATTTAAATTGACCGTTTATATGATGTGGACTTATCTTAAGACAAAAATAAATAAAACTAGGCATGTTCTAAAAACAAATAAATAAGCCTAGCAAATACTCTATGTAAACACCCATATTATAGTTACATACTCAAATTTGGTTCGGATATATAGACGAACCAGGACATTTTTGGTCGCGACAACCCAAAACCAAACAAGAACAAACTGGAACAGGACACCAAATCCTAGCTGGAACTGATCGAGTTAGATCGTCCAGTTGGATCGGGCCGTGTTGGAATGAACTGGACAGTTGGATCGGGATTTAGGAGATTTTCCTTTCTCCTCTCAGGAATAAAGATTTCTTTCGGAAAGATTTCTCTTCCTCCTTCTCCTCTCTTCCCAAGGAACTACAGCCTACAAGACGCCGGCCTACAAGCACAATCAATCACAATGCGGACATACGAATGAATATTATTATAAGATTTTAATCATTTGAATCATTATGATACAACCATATAGACAGAATCAAATCAACATCCAATGAAGCACCCCACAAACATACGAATTATAATAATACTATAAAATTTGATCATTTGATTGATTCTCGTATGGGACATATTAAAAATATATATATATATATATATATATATATATAAAAGAAAAAATTAATGCAACTTATCCGATTTGATTCAAACGATTTCAAGGTTAGCTTCACGATAATTGTATAACGCATCCAATTTAGCTCTACGGTATAGCTTCGTACATGATAATGTATTGCGGTGGAATAATAGGGAAGGAGAAAGAGATCTGAGAAAGAGGCAGAATTCTATTGATATAAGAGTTACGGGGTTACATGAATATTATATCGTTTATATACATGGAGGAAGGAAAACCAAAAGACTCTTTTTGGGCCGCATATCCATGAATATGGCCCTTTAACAAAATATATATATACATCTTTTTTAATGGACGACTTATGAACCTCTTTATCCACAAATTATGAAATGATCCACAACTTTGTACGCAAGTTTTCCACGTCTTAGAAGTTATCCACAACCCAAATTAAACAAATTATGTCTGTCCCACGCCCAACGTTTCTGGTGTGCTTGATGAATTAATGTTGCGAATGTCTTCCTTGCAACTTGGATATTGTCTCAGCACCTTTGTATTTAACGCTTCTGATCTGATATCTATCTCTATGACTTGAGCCATCCAAACAAAACAATCAAAAACGGCAAGACATAAACTAGAAATCGAATTAAGTCAGTATATCACGGCATCACCTACCTTACCTACATCTTAATGCTTATCCAGAACAAGTACATACCTTAATTTCAGTTTAGCTTAATCTATGGTTGTGCGTCCGTGATTATGTTTACACAGACTCGTACTCGATAAAGATGTTTTAGATCACTGTGCAACACTAATAAAAAAAGATTCACTTCCCATGCACGTCAAGGCCCGCACACAAAAGTATTTGTCGGAAGACTGGGAGACAAAACATGTCAGGATTAATTTACTGCATGGACTCTGTAGTCAGCTGGGCTGTTGGTTTATACTTTGAATTTGACAAACAGCCCCACTCTCAATTTGCGTTTTAATAAGTTGCCACTATTTTTTTTTTAACTTTTCAAAACTGCCCCCACCGTTAAGTTTTCCATCTAAATTTTTACTTATTTACCCTTTAATTGTCATGTTTATCTTCTATTTCAATTTTTCAAAGTTAATCGAGTTCGGTTCATGGATTCGGGGGTTGTGTTAGGGATTAGGGTTCATAGTTCAAGGTTCAAGTTAGGGGTTTACGCCGTGGTTCATAGTTAGGTTCATGGTTCGGGGTTAGGGGTTTATGGTTCATAATTCAAGGTTCAGGTTTAGGGTTCATGGTTCAGGGCATAGTTCACGGGTAAATATGACTTTTTAATAGGTGAGATAACTGCCACCCTGCATTTAACCGGATGGAAAGCGTTATTTGAAAAAGAAGCCGGGCACTTTAGAAAAGTGCAAAAAATGGGCACTTACCCTAATTCAAAAGCAGGACACTTTATCAAAATTCCTTATATATATCGATTTGGAATTGTACTCAAAATCAAAATCAAAATCAAAATCAAGGAAAATCATGTTTTGATTTCCAAAAGATTAATCATTTGATTAGTCTAATCCATTCACTAATACTTTGATTAGTTAGCTTAATCAATATAATTAGTACTAATCATATTATGGGTAGAATGGGTATTACAAAAATCATGATAAGGGGCTCTATGAATTGTTATTTCATGAGCCCCATAAGCCCCCAATATCCACTCCTTTTAAGCCTCAACAATAGGATTCTATATCCAACTGGAATTGTACTCCAATTAATGAATAAATTTTCGACCGTATGCAAAATCATGCTTGAAAATCATCATATCTGAATCAAATGAAAGTATATCGATCCAAGTTCAAGTCATTTTTCATCCAAACGGCCCCAAGCCAACTAGAAATAAGATAAAGACCAAACTTAACTTTTGTTTTTCTACTCTATTTTAGCTTCAAATTCACTCTACACTCTCATCTCATGTGTGCACGCTCAAGAATGAGGTAGATTTAAGGAAGTTCCGCTTGTGTTAGTCAAACTAAAGCTACTAATCGAAGCTGTTTCGATTTGCTTTAAAGTTATTTGGATTGCTTGGTGGCGAAAACAAGTAGAGTCGTATGAGCTGACAGTAACGGACACGTTTCATATCGTTTGTTCAGACTTCAAAATGGCAACATACATTGCCACCTTATAAGAGATGACAACTACCCAGTCTCCAAATCATCAAACAAGATGGGTCCCACCACTGTGTCCACCTATATAACTCAGTTTTGTAAAAGCAAATCCTATGGGTAGTGTCACTCTTTCAAATGAAAGAGTGCACTACCGATTTGAGCAGATTAGAGGCTTCTATGGGTAGTTTTTACACCACTTTCCCCCAAACACGTTCATACACTCGTTTATCCGAACGAGTGGTTGGGAGTGTAACATTAGACAGGGATAAAGTCCGTCAAAAAATTTGCAACTTTTTTGAACTAGACAGGGTTGTCCCCGTCTAAGTAGTTTTTTTAATTTTTTTTTCTTTTGATTTGGGATTGTTGGGTTTTACTATCTCACGGACTTGTCCCCGTGAGTGTTTAAGTTTAGTTTTTTTTTAAAAACAAATTTTCCTCCAATGATTATTTTATTATAAATTTTTCAAATTTTTTTTATAAACGGAGATAGTTTCCGTCTAGTGTTCCCCTTTCATTTTGCCCAGCGGTGGTTTCACTCATTCATATGAGCGAGGGTCCTTCATATGGGCGAGTTAGTCTCCAAATGGAGACTACCAATAGGATATGCTCTAAAGGGAACGACACTATGCTCACTTTTACATATGCACAGTATGGTCTGCATTTTGGGGCCAATTACGGAATGGTCATTCGTTTTGATTTTTTGTAATTCGTTTACAAAATAGTCGTATTTTATAATTTGTTTACAAAATGGTCACATTTCGTCCAGATTTAACACTTTTCAATAAAGCGTGTTAACTTTTTTTGAAATACCCTCCCAAAATATCCTCCTCATTTTGATTGAGGTGGTGGTGATGAAGCGGTGGTGGAGGCTTAAGAATCTTCGTTAAGCCCGGAGGAGAAGCGATGAACCCTTTGGGTGAATGCGTTTTAACGATCTTCCGAATGCGTTCTAACGATACATAAGTGGCGCACCACCACCTACAAATAGCACCATCGTTAAAAATATTATAATAAAGGCAAAATTTGAATTTTGTATAGAGGGATAAATAGGAAGGATACATATATAATTTCATTAACATATTTAACTCTTGAATCATCACTTAACTCTCTACTTAACTAAGTGTGACCATTTTGTTAATAGTTTGTAATAATATGATTGTTTTGTTTTGTAGATTTTCCTTCTTTTCTTTTGGACCGAAAAGTGCAAATTTTATAAAAATTTATCAAGTCACCAAAACAGTGACAAGAAAACCCAAAAATGATCAATAAATCGTTGCATCCCAATTACAAATCAAAGTAGACAAAGAGTAATTGTGAAAAGTATCTGTATTCAAAACCCAACAAGCATTTTACCGGAGTTACCAATTGTTGCGCTCTCTTTCCCAATGGTTCATCAAATTGCGAATGGCAATAAACCAAATTTTACATATCCTATTTGAGTTCTTCTTTACTCCCCCACTCCCACAAATGCATCTTCACATCACTAGTTAGAGCCCACTTAACTCCAAAGCTTCCGGGGAAATGAGAACAAATATCAGTAGCAATTTTGCAGTGTGGAAAAAGATAATCATTTGTCGGATACTGTTCACACATAAGACAGTTTGCATCTAGAACCGAACCAGCCCTAAAAATAGAATCTAGAATCGGCGCCCCTTAAAAAAAAAAAGAATATAGAATCATCATACCTTCGTCAAATTCATAGAACCCCGTACGACGAAAACTTTCTCTCTCCACTAAAGAGCAACGAAAAATAAATAGGAGTAAATTAATGGACGACTCTTTATGAACCTCCTTATATCCACAAATTATGAAATGATCCACAACTTTGTACGCAAGTTTTCCACGTCTCAGAAGTTATCCACAACCCAAATTAAACAAATTATGTCTGCCCCACGCCCAACCTTTCTGGCGTGCTTGATGAATTAATGTAGCGAATGTCTTCCTTGTAACTTGGATATTGTCTCAGCACCGCTTCTGATATCTATCTCTATGACTTGAGCCATCCAAACAAAACAATCAAAAACGGCGAGACAAACTAGAAATCAAAGTCAGTGTATGGTTAAAAGACATCACGGCATCACCTACCTTGCCTACATCTTAATGCTTATCCAGAACAAGTAAATACCTTAATTTCAGTTTAGCTTCATCTATGGGTGTGCGTCCGTGATTATGTTTACACAGACTCGTACTCGATAAGGATGTTTTAAATCACTGTGCAACACTAATAAAAAAAGATTCACTTCCCATGCACGTCAAGGTCGGCAGACAAAAGTCTTTGTCGGAAGACTGCCAGACAAAACATGTCAGGCTTAATTTACTGCATGATAGTCGGAAGACTGTTTGTTAGTACTTTATACAGAGTACTTTCAATTTGATTAATATATACAGGAAGATGCTACAGGGACCCGGATTTATACCTTTTTTTTACACCACTATGTGGCAGCTAAATCCACCATTCATTCCATCTCACTCAACCCCACCAGGAAAAACAGGGTCCTGTTTAAGCAATAAGCAAATCAAAACTTAACACATAGTGGTGTCAAAATTTTGGGTATAAAAAGAACGCGAAATTGGGGATATAAGAAAATGACAAAATCGGATCCAGATATCAATTCAGGGTCACCCTTATCTAAGTATTTTTAAAATCCTAATCTACCCCTCACTAATCGGGTTTAGTGGTTAATAATAATTAGTAAAAATCTTAAGTATTTGTTAAATGATTAGTGTGTATTTGTATTTGGGTGAATGATATGAGAGTAGAAAGATGGAAAAAAAATTGAGAGGACTTTTGGTGAAAGTGGAGGATGATTGTGAAGAGAGAATTCTTTGGTAAGAGGTTGAAAATTTGATTTTTTTTTTCTTTGAATCCACCATTGTTGCAAAATTTGAAATAGCTCGGTGTCGGCATTGTATTCAACCAAACAACCATGCCGGCATTTCTTTGGAAATTTTCATAAATTGTTTGCCACTATCCAGGGGTTAGGGGTAACAAAATTTTAGGTTTTGATCTTCAAAACCTATTTTTTTCGTTCTAATCGGTCCACTTCTAAGACACATGATTATCTAATTTTCGAGCATCTTGAGCCTTGCTTAGGCATAGTATGTTGCTTAAATTTCTATGTCGGCACATGATGAAAAGTATCCAGAAAATTGATTTTTTTTTCACTTGACTACGGCATTGATAGATTTCTATCGAGCATCGGGAACTCGGTCTGACATTGAATGTTACTAACCAAGCATCACAAGCACCATTTTCCGGCATGGTTCTTCACCAATTTCAGGCATGGTCTTCATCACTTCCGTGATGTAAAAAATATTCCGTTTTGAATTTTTTTGGTTTTAATCGATCCACTTCCTAAGCACAATTAGTTAATTCTAAGGCATCAAGAAACGCGGTTTGGCATATTACGTTGCTTTAATTT
>JAJJWW010003896.1:0-159713 GCA_023531295.1 Papaver armeniacum
TCACAAGTATATATGCATGTGTAGGTTTTATGGAAAATTTGATTTTAGCAAACATCGTATGTCCATCGGTTTAGGAAACGAACAATAATCCCAACATGAAAGAGATATGTATTATTTTTGAATAGACATGGTCTAGTTGCAGCAGAGAATTTTTTTTTTATGAGGTTTCATAAAAATCAAAATTTTACTTTCAAAGCATGAACTTTTACATAAATACCTTTAGGAAACGTTCGTTCGTAGTTAAAGTAATTAACAATAATCCTAAGATATTTTTGAAATAGACCTGCACTTCATGATAAAATTTTGTTTGTGAACTTTCAAAATCTATTTGGAATATATGGACCTTCACAAAGATAAGAAAGACCCTTGTTTTATAGATGAATGCTCGTTTGCAAAACAAAAGAAAAGTTTTTTTTTTTAATAATAAATCACGTAATTTTTTTTTTTTTTTTTTGAGTGACTTATTTATTATTATTTTTATTTATTTTTTTGCAAAATCCATGTAAAATCAAGTTTTCAGCAATTGCTAGAAGTAAACAATTATTGATACAATGTTGCTTGTATGGATTTTGTGATTTGTCAGTGTATGCACAAAAACCACCAAATGTTATGTATATGATTTTGATACATGGCGGAAATTATGTGAATTTTTCATATGATAGGATTTTTCGTGACAAGTCAAGTGTCGACTTTAAATAATGAATTTTTTGCTCATCTTCACAGGTTTGAAGGAGTGAGCAAGTTTTCGAAGTTTTAAGTTATTATCGCTAAGTTCGTGAAACCGTAAATAGGTAAGAGTTGAGGATTACCATTTTGTAGACGCCGATGAGCATCCTAATTATTCCGTTGTACTTTAATTCCATTGTGTTGATGAAATTTGTGGTATGGATGTCACAACAACTTTCCAAAGATGGCTGATTCCCATAGTAGCGCTTCCGATGAAGACGATGTTTCCAGAGAGGACTCTTCTGGAGAGGATGCTTCTACAGATGTATCTTCTAGAAATGATGATTCTGGGACTTCCAGGGAAGAAGAAGAAACTCTTAAAATTAAGAACATTCCGAATACTGAAGATGAGTTCTTCATTTTTCTGTACAGACCCGAAGTACGTCCTTCAGGTTCCTCGTTGTAGATGGGGAGAATTCGCCATCACCTTGGAAGATGTAGTCGCTTTATTGCATCTCCCAATTACTGATAATTTCCCTGAAGAGCTTTCAGCTGAGGAAACTGCAATATCCAACGTTCTGAAAGCTACGATGGATGAGTTCAACAAGTCACCCAAATTTTTCTATGCTCGATGGTTGAAGAATTGGTGGCCGAGAGATAAATTTCCTGAAGAACCTATTGATGGTACATTAATCATTGCTTCCTTCTTATGCTTGTGGCTCTCCAGAGACGTTCTTAAGGATAGTGGACATTTGTTGAAGCCGTTTGTGATTCCTTTTGCTATTAAAATGGCTAATGGTGAGAAACTTCCTATTGGTAGTCTGTTCTTGGGTTCGCTGTTTTCCAACTTAGACTCAGTAGTCATAGACTCCAGTGTTTCTAACGGCTTCATGAAAATTGAAACATATGCTAATACAATGTTTCTCCAAGCTTTGGTGTGGGAGCACTTTGAGAATTATGCTCCAATTCCTCGTAGTGTCTTGCAAGGACCAAATATCGACAATCGTCATGCTTTCCTTGAGAAAGATAATGCTAGGATTATGTGTTGGTCCACGAAGTAGCCACAACACAAGAAACGCCTCACCAGTGTTTTAGACATTGAATCTGAGTTTAATTTTCTCCCCTGGGTGTCGGTTCCTCCTCTCTTCTCACAATAAATCACTTTCAATATTGCTGAAGAAAATGTCATGCTGAAATCCGGTGTCGGTCTGAGTGATGGAGATAAATCTTTTATACTGAGTTGTACCCTGGTTATTTAGTGTCAGTAATGCACGGAAAGTTCCAGTAGAAGAATACAATATCGACAGGCGGCTCGACAAATGGGTCTTGACGGTGTTCCCTGTGTCATCGAGCGGATAAACCATCGGTTGAGCATCTGAAGGCTCATTTGGATTGCACGCACGTAGAAGGAAATGGTTACTTGTTTCCTTGTTCTGACCGAGCTACTTATGTAACTCCAGGGTATATAGACTTCTGGCGCCAATAACTTGACCGTTTGTATAACTTTTCCATGGATGTTAAGTCTCTGGTAAGAGATTTTCCTCTATTTGATGTGCTCTCCGATCGACCAAGGTTGAAGCATCTTCTAGTAGTGATAAAAGAAAACGCCTCCGTGAGTGTTCACCTAGTATTCTTCTTATGATTTCAAAGACGATATGATAATCGCATCTTAATTATTTTATTAACTTTGTTGTAGGGCGATCGTGTTGTGAGATCTCGAATTCAGGTAGACTTCTCAGAAGTGCAAGAAAGTGACCAGGGTGGAGAAGGAAGGAGTAGAAGAAGATGATACCGAATAATATGCAGTCCCCAGTCGCTTCTTTGGTGAGTTGTTAATATTCTTTCTACCATGACTTTTCTTTATCCGCATAATTAGGATCGTGGAACCAATGTTTGTTGTTGTTCCAGAATTTTGCTCCATCAAGTATTGACGGTCTATGTCTTGTTCAGCCAACAACCCATGATTCCAGTGATGAAGATGATGTCGATGTAAGTATTTATTCGTATAACCAATCATGATACACTACGGGAAAATTAGTAATCTACAACTGCAGATTGACAACTCATAAATTAAAAATTGTAAAATGTAGTATGTTTTACAACTTTTTCCAACAAAAGCGTTGTCAAAGTAAAATATGTCCAACTCTTAGGACCAACGACTTCCTAAGAGTAGTGACGAGAATCAGAACCACAACTTGTTGTGTGAAAAGGGTTGCAGAGAGAAGTGACCACCTTTAGAATTTACGACTCATATCCTAAAGGTAGTGAATGATTTTAAAACAACACTAATAAGAGTCGTTGAAGATAAGAAAAAAAAATTTGAAAAATGTTCTTGTAGAGAATCGAACCCAAGCTTACTAGGTGTTAGTACAAGACGTCAACCATCCCACTGCCGGATTCACAATACTAGTAGATTTGTGCTTTTTCTTTTAATCAACATTCGCAACCTTTATAAGGGTTGTAAAATGAAAATTGACTAGGAAAAAAATTAGGCTAGGGGTGAGATTCGAACTCGGGCCTCCTCTCTGTAGGACTCGGGATTCCAACCACCATTCCACAGTTACATGTATGATTATCAAAGGACATCTATGTTAATATTTAACAATAATTTCAACTGAGCCTTAAAAAAATGGCCAGCAAGTGCGTAATTTTTCCTGAAACATACAAGGCTTTCTCTGAATTATACAAGGACGACTGCAATCACATTTCAATCAACACTCACAAGACCAAAGTTGTATATCTCAAAATCTAAATGAATGAAACAAGTGGAGGTGTATATTTATATGCTCAAAGTAGCGGATTCATGCAAATTTTGGTAAAGCAAACACAACAATCATGAAGAAGCTGCATATGCTCAAAGTTTCAGAGATTATAGGAATGTGTTACCTGTTTTTCTCGCCAACTGTAGAATTAGAGACCAACTCAATAAATCCCCTTTTCTCTCCTCCTTTATCCGGTCTTGAGACCGACAATTAAATTATTCATTGGCGAAGTTAAAAAAGGGGGGTTCATCTGAAGAGAAACATTCAATATATCATACAAACAATATTATAAGTCATCAACATAGCATAATTTTAATGATAAAACAAGTCCAGGCCAATTCATACTACACATAAAATGAAATCTTATTACATATGACTTTTTCCTAGATTTGTAATTAGATCAGCTATTTGATTTGCAGAAACTCTAACTTTTTCCTTTGCAGCAATGAAGATAGCATCTGAGGCCCATGTAAAAGCTCCACATTCTTCACATACCAGGTAAGCTATGTGCTTATTGTGTTGATTGTTGCATATTTTTAGGTTGAGTTTTTTATTGCAGGTTGAAGAGAAGCACAACTGACTGTGTAGTGGACAATTTTTAAAAGAGTGATCATCTTCTCCACAAGCATCACAACTTTTCACTGATGGTAACAACAACAACTTGGCTTTGCAAGGGTCAGAAGCATCAGTAAACCATTCAAAGTAGGTGCAGGTAGGTATGGTGCACTTGAAAAACATTTTTACATAGGTTTCAGTTGTTTTAGATTGCAGAAATGCTCTCACACCATTACAAGGAACATGCTTACACCTAGAATAGAGCCAAGGACATACTTTTGTCTCATGAATCCCTTGTTCACACATAGCACACTCAGTTAGGTTTTTTTTCATTCTCATGTTACTGTTGCTGCTACTACTGCTACCAGGAGAATCTTTCACACCTCCACCCATGACTAATTTAGTGTTTTTAAAGCCTAATTGCAGAAAATTTCTCCACAAGCCTAATTTCTGAAAATTTCTGAACCCTAAGTATTTTTAAAGCCTAATTCAGTGATGGCTAATTTACACATGATTGATTAGTATTGATTAATAGATCTATTGAAGCTAGGACAATTTTAACTGTATCATCCTTCTCAGATCAATAGCAGTTAAACAGAACGGGAAATCAAAAAAATAAAAAAACCCTAAAATGGGTTACAGAATCAAACCTTCTTTTCCTTAACACATATAGAGAAGGTGTTGGTGGTGAAGAAATCTTCAGCTCAATCTATTGATGGGTTTTAAATTTTCGTGGTTAAGGAGATGAAGGAGGAGGTTCTGCGGGAGATGGAGGAGAAAAAAGAAAAAAACGACGGAAAAGAAGATAAGTGGAGGAGAATAAGTGATGGGGAGATTGAATAGATAAGAAGAAAAAGATAAATAGATCTTCTGCAACCCTTAGAAGAGTTGTAAAATGAAAAATAACTATCAAAAAAAAAGAGCCTGGTGAGAGTCGAACATGAGTCTCCGCTGTCCCAATATGACATTCCAACCATCCTGCCACATTTATACATGTAATTATATTTACATTCTTTTATATATTAGACCAAATTTTTAAATTAGCCTTAAAAAAAAGGCCAGCAAATGCACCATTTTGCCTGAAGCATACAAGGAATTATGTCCAATGCTTGCAATCACATTTCAATCAACAATCACAAGCATTCAGATTCATGGAAGTTTTAGTGAATTGTACAAGGCCTGCAATCACATTTCAAATTCCATTAAGAAGCTGCAAATGCTTAAAGTTGTGAAGTATATTAACTGCAATAAAAGTAAGACATTGACTGCAAAATAAGTAAAGACATTCCAGAAAAGCAAACTGCAACATCAGATACCAGCACATGATTATATGTGACTAATTTCAGAAAATCTGCATTTAGAACTCAATAAATCCCATTTTCTCTCCTCCTTTACCCGGGCTTGAGACCGGCATTGAAATGATATATCATTTCAATGGCGGAGTTAAAAAGGGGAGTTCATCTCCAGAGAAACAGATAGCATATCATACCAACAATATTGCAAGTCATAATTAAAGAGAAATAAATAGCATGTCATTTTAAAAGCAAAAATACAATCCGAAGCAAAATGAAAGAAACAAAATAGGTTCAGAGCATCAGTGGAAATGAAAAGAGTAATTAAACCCACTATCAGCGGCACTTCTTTTTCTTTTTCTTATTCTTCTTGTTTTTCTTCTTTGTCGGAACCACTAAGATAGGTTCAGCATCAGTTCTTGCATAAATCTCAGTCTCATCATCCATTTGTAAGCCAAGAGTTCAAGGTTCCACCGGATGGCAACTTGTGTCTTCCTGTTCATTGTATTCCTCTAATTCATGGAAACCCCTTGGTGGTGGTTTCAACATCACAAACCAATTCGATGTATCTGACTCTCGAGAATAGAAAACTTGTCGGGCTTGTGACGATAAAATGAATGGATCATTTTGATATTGGTTCTTATGCTGACGTAAGTTGACCAATGTAAAACCTTTTTCTAGCTTGACACCAAAATAGGTGTGAGCCCAGTCACATTTGAATAAGGGAATTTGAAACATATGTTGGTAGTCTAACACGAGAATTTGTTTTAAAACGCCATAGAAACCACTGCTTATTTGTGATGATGCAACTAAAGATTTTGATTCAATTGAAACACCACTGTTTTGCCCGACTCTTTGAATATCCTCAGTAACAAACCTTGACCCATTTATTTGCAAGCCTTTATATGATACACATTTTTCTAAAGGACCATGTGACAACCATCGTACTGTATTTGATACTGACATGCCTTGACCAATTTGCATTTTAACCTATCAATAAAATTTAGTTAGTAGAACACAAGTGACCACAGTAATGGGCACAAGCTCTATGTTTTGGCTTGGTAAGATCTAATTAAGAAGTGAATGACAGATTCATCTCTCGTAGTGAAATATAACTATTGTTTTGTGGGTATTGCTAAAAAGAGGTACTACGTACTCAGGAAAAATGAATCTAATAAATTGCAAACATATATAACAAATAACCAAGTGGCGTTTCACGTACCTTTTGCTTTAACCAATCTGTAAATGTTTCCGAGTGTATGGAAAGGAGTTGGTCTTCTTTGGAAGTATCGGAAGATCTTAACTCATCCATATGCATTCTAATAAGAAAAATATAATGTGGAAAAGATTCGTAAAACACAAGTGCTTATACTAACAATTTTAAATGAACATATAATGATCATACTTACGTTATATATGGTTCAATTGTTGCCGTGTTAAAAAGCACATATCTATGAGCGATCTTTAGCATATCACTACCAATACACACTTGAACACCTCTAGAAAGAGGACGCCCTACCGGTGTGGAATCATGTTGAATGTCTTCATTATGGCTTTGATTTACTCCTCCTTCAGAATGTTTGTCCCCATGAACATCAAAATACCCGACGCACTCCATTCCTGTGTAACACTCGCTATACATGCTTCAAAGTCATGCGTAATTATTTACGTATTCTTTGAATGTCTTCATATACCTGCGACAAACCAAACTTCTAATTATTAGCACCAAACTCCCATTTACACAGAACAAAACTATAACATTGTACTTAAAATAACTAAAAAAATATTCATACTAATGAAACAATTACCTTTCAAATGGATACATCCAACGATATTGTACGGGTCCACCTGAACACACTTCTCGAGCTAGGTGAATTGTCAAGTGTACCATCACATCAAAAATGATGGAGGGAAGTACATCTCCAACATACACAAAGTCTCAAACAATTTCATCTTCAAGTTCTAACAATCTAGTAAGATCAACTCGCCCTTTGGCATATTTCGTTAAAATAAGAACATAACCGATTTATGGCATTACTTGGCCCATAAAAAAAGTCCTTTCAAAGATACAGGTAATATTTGTTGTATCATAACATGGTAATCATGAGCCTTAAGGACACCCAAGCAACCATCTTTCGAGAAATGCCTCCTAAGATCGAACTATACCCATATGGAACCTTCGATTTCTCATCCTATTATAGAATACAACCTTTCCTTATCGCTTAAGTTACATGGTGCTGGCGGAAGCCAAGTTTTGCCATTTTTGACTGTTAAATGCAATTCTTCTTTGATTCCCATACTTTTCAGATCATTACGGGACTTTAAGCCATCTTTTGTTTTGTTCTTTATATTCAATAGAGTACCAATGACACTCTCACAGACATTTTTTTCCGTATGCATAACATCAATATTGTGTCGTAGTAACAATTCCTAGGAAGGAAGGAATAACATAAAAAGTATGAGCAAGTCACTTGAGTTGTACATTTCATAAATGAGATTTAACATGCAGATATGAATGTAAGACTGAAAAGAAGATAATTTGAGGTTATAAGTTACCTTCCAGTAAGGCAAGTCGAAAAATATTGACCGTTTGTTGAATATCGGATGGTCATCATCATGTGCACCAGAACTAGCACCAGCACTCATAACCGGCATCGTGAGAAACTTGCCTTTTCCGCTTCCCGCATTAGATTTACCGTCATTTGCACCTGTTGCCGCACTACTCTGACCCTTTTTCTGCTTATTCTTCTTCTTATTATTCTTCTTTTCCTCTTTCTCTTTCCTTTTCTCCACCTCGTTCTGCTTCGCTTTTCCAAAGTCATTTACAATACTGCTCTGACGTTCAAAAGCCTCAGCACTAGACATAGTAGGTGGATTTTCCTTCGTCTCAATCTCTCCATTGAAACATGCTTTCTTCTTAGTAGATCGAAGAGGATGATTATGAGGTAGAAATCTCCTATGATTCATGTAAACAGTTTTACGACTAAACTAAGCAACGCAGGTTGAAAGAGTATTATCACCACAAAGAGGGCAGGCTGACTTCCCTTTATATGTACATCCAGATAGGTTACCATAAGCAGGAAAATCATTTATCGTCCACATTAATAATGCCTTCAAATTGAACATTGTCTTACTAAATGCATCATAAACCTCCACACCATTTTCCCATAACTTAATCAGATCATAAATCAGTGGTTGCAAGTATATATCGATGTCTCTACCTGGTTGTTTCTTTCCTGGAATCAGCAAGCTTAAAATAATATTGTCGCCTTGCATACACTGCTGAGGGGGAAGATTATATACCACAATCATCACCGGCCAACAACTGTGGGTTGGGGAAAGATCTCCAGACGGATTAAATCCATCAAAGAAGAAGCCCAAGACGCAAATTACGCGATTCAAGCAAACTCGGGGAACTTTGTGTCTATGTGCTTCCAAGCCAAACAATCCGTTGGATGACGCATCTTCCCATCTTTAATCTTATGAGTCGCGTGCCATATCAATCACTTGAGCTAGCTCGCTGATTTATACATTCTCCTTAATCTCTAAGACAATGGGGAAGTATCTAAGCACCTTCACTGGTATCTTCTTTTTGGGCTTGTCTACCATGTCAAAGATCATCCATGTTAGATGTGTCTTCCTTCCACCTAGAATAGTGACATTTAGGACATTCATCCTCGTCTTTCAAATCATTTCTAAACAAACAACAATCATTCTGACATGCGTGTATTTTCTCATAAGTGAGTTGGAAAGCTTTCAGCAACTTCTTCACTTCATAAGTTGATTTAGGAAGACAATGACCTGGGGGTAACACAGAACCAATTGTCTTGAGAAGATCATCAAAATCCCTTCGAGATAAACCATTTACTTTCTTGTGCCTATACAACTCAGTAGTCATGCTTAGCTTTGTGTGTGTAGTACAACCAGGGTATAAAGGGAAGTCGGCCTCTTCAATCTCGTTCATCAGCAAATCTTCGTCGTGGTTTGGCAACCCTTCGTCCTGCCTAGGTTCACAAACCCCTTTCCTTGGTTCGACATCACCTTCAACATTAGCATCTGTCCACATCTGGTAGAAAGTATATTGACGTGTTGCTCCCTCTTCATGAACATTATTAAAATTGCAAAACTTCTCCCCGTGAAGAACTCACTCGGTGTAAGTAGGATCCATACCCCGTTTTAGCAAGTGCATATGTATTGTACCAGGAGGAAGTGGCGCAACAAGATTCTTACAATCCACACAAGGACAACTAAACTTATAAGGATTTCCAAGTTTCTCATGAGCCATCTCTACGAACTTCTTTACTGCATCCTGGTATGGAACTTCCCCCTACATTAAAACTCCAACGGTTAGACGTACTAAGATCGATTAATCTCATTATGAGACATATATACCTTGTAGAGACAGTTATGACTTGGCTTTACCTTGGCCAACGAACCCAATCCTTATTCATCATTTTACAAGTCAAGAGTCAGTCCTGGTTGAGTTCAATATGAATCTTTATTTCCTTCCTTTGTCAATGAAAACATTCTCATATTAAAACATATACAAACTTTTTCCTTTGTTATTTTCTTGCCAGAAGGATTGAGCAACCTTAAATTTGTAAGAAAAAGGTATCCAACTTTATCGGTTTCAAAATGAAAACAATCATAAGAACCAATCTCGCAATTATTAGGCATCTGAATGACAACAAATGGACGCAAACGATGGTACAAACAATGACACAATTTTGCAGGATGCACTATCAAAAAGATAAGTCATAATACCTATGCAGGCATCTCATTTTGGAGCCATCACCACCAATAACGAATAATTTTATCAAAGATTCAAAATGGGCACCAAGTTGACATTATCTGGACGAGAAAACTATACCAAATTACACCAACAACTATGTAGATTCAAGGGCAATCTCATTACACAGAACAAATCAAACAACAAGCCAACTAGTGCATACATACCATCAGTTAGCTAGACTTATTTTCAAACAAAATTTGTACTTCACCCGCTCCCTATACAGATTATTTGAATCCGCAAAAATCAAACAACCCCAAAAACTTAATTTCAACCATTTGCAGAATTGAATGCATCTAAACATGAATTAAATTAACAACCCAAAAAAAATTAATGTAACGGTTTGAAATGATTGAAATTAAATGCAACCCTAAAAATTTGATCCAGGCCAATCATCAAAATTTAATGCTACCAAATCATCAAACGAATTAAATGCAATGATTGAATTTTTTTTTTAAACGAATTTAATGCAACCCAATCATGAAACCCTAAATTTAATGCAAATTGAGATGAAACTATTACAAAAAAATTAAAGAAATCAGATTCTGACTCCAATTACAAGATCGATCGTTGATGGAGAAGCTCGATTTGTTGATGATGTTAACAGAGCTTAAGAAACTCGATCTGTTGATGGAGAAAAAAACAATATGTTGATGAAAAAAACTCCTTTTCATAGATCTGTTTGCTCGATTTGTTGATGTTCTTGACTTGTAATGGTTTGATTGATGGTGTTTCGGCAGATGGAGGAGGTGTTTTTCTGTGGTTCGAAGAAAGATAAAAGAAGAGACAAAAAATAAAAGAAGTGGTGGAGGAAAGAAAAGAAAAGGATAAAAAGGAAAAAAAATTAAAAACAATGGACGGTTAGAGATCGATGTAAGGTTGAAATGGACGGTTGGAGATTGAAATGGAAGTTGTTATGCAGTAATTTTTTTTCATGGCCCTTTCACAACTGTTAGAAATAGTCGTCATAGGGGTTTTTTCGTCTTTCGAAACTTTTTAACTTCTGCCAAGGTTTTTTCACTTCTGCTAAGTTTTTTCACTTCTAAAAAGTTTTTTCACTTTTGCTAAATTTTTTCACTTCTCGAAGTTTGCGAATTCGTGTGTGTTTAGGGGTTCATGAGAATATTCTCAGGGAATCTTACGCGTAAACTGCTAAAGATCCATCGTTCATGCGAAGTTCTCGTCTCATAGTAGTCCACTCCCGGCCAGTTTCGATCTCCAGGACAAGTTCACTCCTCGAAGTTTGCAAATTCGTGTGTTTAGGGGTTCATGAGATTATTCTCATGGAATCTTATGCGTAAACTACTAAAGATCCATCGTTCATGCGAAATTCTCGTCTCATAGTAGTCCACTCCCTAGCCAGTTTCGATATAGGAAAAGTTCACTCCTCAAGTTTGCGAATTCGTGTGTGTTTAGGGATTCATGAGATTATTCTCATGGAATCTTACGCGTAAACCGCTAAAGATCCATCGTTCATGCGAAGTTCTCGTTTCATAGTAGTCCACCTGGCCGTGTTTCGATCTCGGAAAAGTTCACTCCTCGAAGTTTGCGAATTGTGTGTGTTTAGGGGTTCATGAGATTATTCTCATGGAATCTTACGCATAAACTGCTAAAGATCCATCGTTCATGCGAAGTTCTCGTCTCATAGTAGTCCACTCGGCCAGTTTCGATCTAGGACAAGTTCACTCCTTGAAGTTTGCGTAATCGTGTATGTTTAGGGGTTCATGAGATTATTCTCATGGAATCTTACGCGTAAACTGCTAAAGATCCATCGTTCATGCGAAGTTCTTGTCTCATAGTAGTCCACTCCTGGCCAGGTTTCGATCTTCGGACAAGTTCACTCCTCGAAGTTTGCAAATTCGTGTGTGTTTAGGGGTTCATGAGATTATTCTCATGGAATCTTACGCGTAAACTGCTAAAGATCCATCGTTCATGCGAAGTTCTCGTCTCATAGTAGTCCACTCCCGGCCAGGTTTCGATCTACGGACAAGTTCACTCCTCGAAGTTTGCGACCGTGTGTGTTTAGGGGTTCATGAGAATATTCTCATGGAATCTTACGCGTAAACCGCTAAAGATCCATCGTTCATGCGAAGTTCTCGTCTCATAGTAGTCCACTCCGGCCGGTTTCGATCTCCGGACAAGTTCACTCCTCGAAGTTTGCAAATTCGTGTGTGTTTAGGGGTTCATGAGAATATTCTCATGGAATCTTGCGCGTAAACCGCTAAAGATCCATCGTTCATGCGAAGTTCTCGTCTCATAGTAGTCCACTCGGCCGTGTTTCGGTCTAGGACAAGTTCACTCCTCGAAGTTTGTGAATTCATGTGTGTTTAGGGGTTCATGAGATTATTCTCATGGAATCTTACGCGTAAACCGCTAAAGATCCATCGTTCATGCGAAGTTCTCGTCTCATAGTAGTCCACCCCGGCCAGGTTTTGATCTAGGACAAGTTCACTCCTCGAAGTTTGCGAATTCGTGTGTGTTTAGGGGTTCATGAGAATATTCTCATGGAATCTTACGCACAAACTTCTAAAGATCCATCGTTCATGCGAAGTTCTCGTCTCATAGTAGTCCACTCCTGGCCAGGTTTCGATCTCCGGACAAGTTCACTCCTCGAAGTTTGCGAATTCGTGTGTGTTTAGGGGTTCATGAGATTATTCTCATGGAATCTTACGCGTAAACTGCTAAAGATCCATCGTTCATGCGAAGTTCTCGTCTCATAGTAGTCCACTCCTGGCCAGGTTTCAATCTCCGTACAAGTTCACTCCTCGAAGTTTGCGAATTCGTGTGTGTTTAGGGGTTCATGAGAATATTCTCATGGAATCTTACGCGTAAACTGCTAAAGATCCATCGTTCATGCGAAGTTCTCGTCTCATAGTAGTCCACTCATGCTAAATTATAGGTCAGAACCCATTTTAAGACGTTTACGATTCATAGTTCGTGGTCAGGTTTGAAGACGAAGTCACTAGAATTTTGAGTTTATACCTATCAAATGGTTTTATTGTAATTGTTTGTAATCCAACGAACCAAATTTAAGGAAATCAAATCACAAGCCAATCTAACGGTGAGGAAGCCTTGGTTAGTTTACCAAATTTTGTGTTTTCTTCTCAATCCGTATGCTTTGATTCAACCAATGGGATTGTCCGGATTTTAATCTAAACTACAAAAAAAGTACCATGCGGATTGTGTGTTTCCCACCTAAACAACCCGCCTAAATTTGGGCACATCCTTCTAGATTTTGTACCAAATTTGGTTTCCCACCCAAACAGCCCCTAAAGAGAATACTTTTCACCATAGACCAAAATTATTCTCTCATTTCTTTTCTTTCTCTTTCTCTTTTTCTCCATCTTCGTTTTCTCCGTCTCTGCAACTCAGAAAACAAACCCCAACTCACCTCAAACCCCCACTTCACCTCAAACTTCACCTGAAACTTCACCCCAACATCATAGAAGAAGAGTTCGTATCACCAAATCTCTCAGCTTCACCCTCAGGTTTGAATCTCACCTGATTAGGGTTTTATTTTTCATTTCTGTTTCATTTCTGATTAGTTTTGATTCGAAATGTATGCTTTAGAGTTAGATTTAGAGTTTTCACTTTATTCTGTGTTTGATATAGGGATTCATTGATTATGGTTTTATTTTCTTACCCGAGTTAGGGTTTTTACAAAACCGATTCAGCTTTTGATATTGCAGAGTTTGTTTTAGAGTCTTTTATTTTCATTGGGTTTGATTTAGAATTTTATTTAGAGTTATTTTCTGTTCCGAGTTAGGTTTTTCGTAACCGATTCATCTGTGTTTACCGCTTAGTAAGACTGGGGGGCTATGAACTCCCGGCTTATTCTCAATCGAGAATTGCGCAGGCTTCGTATTCCAACCAACAGGTGTCGGTTGCTTGGTGGTTGTTTTCTATTTCTAATTTGTTTGTAACATGACTTCTCTTTTAGGTTGATGTTTCTTAATAACATGTTAGGTTCATGCAATATGTTGTTTGATTTTGCTAAAGTCTTATATCTTTTTGCAAGGTTTGATGAGAGCTAGAGCACTCTCTTTCGTATGAGCGAAGCAATTGCTTAAGTTCTCAAGCAATGGACTTGCTCATACGAAAGAGAGTGCACCAACCTCATTCAAGCCTCAAATGATTCATATGTGGTGTTTTGTCATGTACAATGGTGATTTCTTATCAGATAAGATATGGTGCAATATTTAGAGTTTGACTTTTTGGTTATGTTTTTGTTGTAGATGCGTAGTGTGGAAGGAGGTGAAGATCCAATTTGTCTGCAATGGTGAAGAATAATAAGGTGAAGACTTATATATCTTATGGTTGATTAATTTTACGTATTTAGTGTAAATGATGTTCTTTCAATCCTTTTGATTAACTTATTTTACTTTATGTTACAGGTTAACGATGAAGCAAAGAGCAAGAATCCAGTCCCATCTCCCAAAAAGGTAGTAAGAAAGAATTTGGTAACATCTCCCAAAAAGGTAGCAAGTAAGCAAGCAAAAAGCGTCTGAACCAAAACAGTCAGTTCTGTCGCGGATGCTATGAGGGTACGTAGTAACAAATCTCTTATGATTCAGGTTATTTTTTACTTGTTTCAATCACTTTATTTACCATCTCCTTTTGATTAACATAGTTCAGTTTATTTTGCAGATCATTTTGAAAGATAAGAGTGAAAAGTCTCATGGCAAACAAACTCCTAAGAAGAAGAAGAAGAGTTCAGAGCTTCTTGAAAGTGAAAAGCTTCCAAGGTGATCATCCCCTAGGTTTAAGAACAACTCAGAGGATTCACAGACTGCTGAAAAGACTACTCCAACACAATCACCAATTCAGAAAACTCAAAGTGCAGTTGAACCAGCCGCTGAAAATCCTACTCCAACACGATCATCACTTAGAAAAAGGAAAAGTTCAGTTGAACTGGAACAATCTCAACCAGGAGCATCTCAAGCTGCACCTTCTACTGAACCCTCTGTTGAACAGTCCAGATCATTAGAATCTCCAGCTGCACCCTTAATCGAGGAAGTCGTTCCCAAGTTTAAAAGTTGCAAAGCGGAAATTGTACACGTGGCCATGTCCGAATGTGCAACTCAGGAATGCTGATGATACTTTATCAGATTTTGAAGAGGAAGAAGAAGAAGATGAAGAACATGAACAAGAGAGAGATGTTGAGGTGGAAAAAAAAACACGGAAAATGATAATGATGTTTACGTGAATGATGCAAGAAATGAAAATGAAACTGAAGCTCATCAGGTATGACTCTTTTGCTTATGTTACTTTTCCATCCTTAAGTACTTTCACTCTGAATTATCTGATAAAATATGATCAAGTCACCTGAGTTGTATCCTTATTTAGTTTTCCATCCTTAACTCTTTTGTAGGCAAAACCCAAAAGAAAGTACGTTCCTCGAGGCCCCACAAGGATGACAGCACTAGGGATAACAACTAATAAGAATGGCAAGGAAGCTGTGAGCTTTAACAATAAGGATCAGCCTGTTGGTGATCCTTCGGTGCAACTTGCTAGTGTGTTGGGTGTTTTAGTTAGGCGTAACATCCCATTAAAGCACAAGGACTGGAGACTTGTCCCTAGAGAGGCCAAAGATAACATATGGGCGATTATCATGGTAATTTCTTGACTCTTCAACTCTTTTACTTTTATAATGTATTTAGAAGTTTTATACACCATCCATTATCTCTTTAAATCTTGTAACTCTTTTGCTTGTATTTGGCAAAGAAAGGTTTATTGTCGATGATTTTTACAAAGATTACTATCTTGGGAAGATGGGAAGTTATCCGAAAGAGGCTAGGTCTAGGAAAGTTTGGTAAAATCCTCGCCTTGGATGGGCTAGAGGAAGAAGAAAGACAGATGGAGCTGGTAATCGAAACCAGAGAATGATACTGTGAATGAGTGGGAAGAGTTCGTGGCACATGTTTGCTCGGAGGGATTCAGAGTAAGTGTTCATATCGCAATAAGTTAAATTATTTTTTGATAGGTGTAGAATACACCGTATTTACTATACAGAGTTTATGCTTTCTTTGCTATTTTTCTTGTAAATTATGTATTTTACGCTTATTTTGAGTTTTATAGTTACTATGGAGTCGCACGGAGGAAAAGAAGAAGAAATCACCCAATTTGAGCCAAAAGGGCAAAATTGTCATTTCAAGGGAGAGCACTATCTGGAGCCCAGTCCAGGTTAAGGGGTAACTCTTGGAGGAGTACTAAATACAGACCGGCCAAGGTTAAGGGGCTGCCAGCTGGGTATCCCTTATCAAGGTGACCGGGTGATGAATATCCAACCTTGTTTCTTTAACCCTAAATGTCGAGAAGATATTATCTTCTCCTCTTTCTTCCCTTTCACCTGAAATTGAAAAGCAGTCATGGCTACTGTTGAACCCGAGAGATCGAAGTGAGAACCGACTGAGAGCTGCTGTCATGGCAGAGATCGAGATGCAGAGAGGAGAGATAGAGACCTCAGAGATGATGAAGAGCGAGACTCGAGGAGGGTTAGCGATGGATGTATCTCTTCGCTACATTAATACCGGATCGAAGAAGATGGTCTTTGGTAATGGAGAAATTAGATCGAGAAGGAACTGAGGCTGTTATTGGGTTCTAATTAATGAAATTAAGAAGAAATGATAGGGTTTGTGAAGATATCGAGATTTACAGAGGAGATGAGATTGAGTTAAAACGATGGCGGTGGTCTTTGTTGAATCGTTAGACGAGAGATGATTCTGCCATCGATTGATAAAGAATGGGTGTTGAGAGATGGGTTTGTG
This sequence comes from Papaver armeniacum, assembly GCA_023531295.1. Classification (NCBI taxonomy): domain Eukaryota; kingdom Viridiplantae; phylum Streptophyta; class Magnoliopsida; order Ranunculales; family Papaveraceae; genus Papaver; species Papaver armeniacum. The sequence continues at coordinate 16,832 of JAJJWW010003896.1, forward strand.
AGAGATCGAGAACTCAGTGAAAGTGAGGGTGTCGATGTAACCTGAGATTGAGATTCAGATGAATCGAAAATGGGTTTTGAGTGATGAAACAAGATGGGCTCGACTTGTTTATGGGATTTGAAGAGAAGAGATTGTGGTAATTGACCGCCGAACAGGGTGGAGGACCGAATGGTTGTGAGGTGATGTCGCTGAGCAACGATGAGTTAAGTGATGAAGACAGCGGAACTGATGCCGCAGTGATTCAAGACATGAAATTGATGAAGCCGTGAGTTGTCGAACATTAGATGTATGTTAGGAATTATCACAGGAAGTGAAGTAAAGAGGCCCGAATGTGGCCCTCGGAAATCCTAAACAGTAGAAACTCTACGGATATTTCTTCCGCGAGTCAACTCAGATCGGCGATGACCGATCCAAACGATCCACTCACCGAGTAAGACCAAGAAGCTCAAAGAAGACCGACTCGTGAAGCTGACTCACCATCTGGTTTGACCCGATTGACTAACAGTTGACTGACGGTTTGACCACTTTGACCGTTAGTCCTAACGGTGGACTGACGGAATATTCCGTCGAATATACCAGTGACGGTGAACTTTTTTCAGTGGCGGCGCTAATCTAGGCCGGATTCCGCCATGATACCAGCTTTTCCCATGAGCCAAAAAATCCAGAATTTTCTATAGACTTCTCTCATGGGTGTGAAGACTTGGACTAGGAATTGGATGGAGAACTGGACTCAAATTTGGAAAGAGAAGATGAAAGATGAGAAAGACTTGAATTTGGAAGTTGAATTGCTAAAGGAAAAGGATTCTATTCCTTGGAAGATTTGGAGAATATTGAAGCCTATAAATAGAGAAGTTTTCTACATCTTTTAGACACATCTCTACACACACAACACTTTTCTTTTCTTATTCTTTGTGTGAACTCTTTAACATGAGTAGCTAATTTTATTATTGATTGAGGATGAATTCCTAGTTCTTAATATATGATTTGAGTTTTGTTTCAATTCTTTCTTGAAGTTTTTCACATGATTATCGTTTGTTTTTACTAATAGGAATGTTTATTCATTCATGATTGATTGATAGTGTAGGATCACAATATCGCAACAGACAAGACTCGCGGGATAAGTAAACGACGGTGTCGCGAAGGAGTCGCAGGGAGCTAAAATAAACGACGCAATGAATAACGACAGGCAAAACATAAAGAAGACGTGAGATCTGGCGAGGGTTAAGAAGTGTCGCGAGAGTGAATGTTTGTGCATCTGCGACACTTCGCGAGACATTCCCGAAAATAAAGGGGTAGCTTAGCTGTCATCCACTATGTATTACCCTATATAAAGGGCTAAGTGAGTCTGTAAGGGAGAGATCTTTTGGGAATTGTTGGGCAAGTCATTAGGAGAGAGAAAGCTTAAGAGTGTTTTAATTTCTAAGTGTAATTCTATTTTCTTGTGTAAACAATTCATGGATTCAATCAATAAATATTCTTGATCTTACATCTTTCAATGGACTAATTAAGCAAAATCGAGTAAGGGGTGTAGTGTGGGAAATCCTGCTACTACATATGCGCTAGAAACAGGATTGGCAAGTGATTGACGTAGAAATTGGAAAGAATTTGTATTAACAGAGAAGAGATTTGGAAAAGATACTCAAGAATTCATTGAAAAAGAAAGATGGCTAGAAGAAGAAATGTACAAGAGCAACCAACGATTGTAAGAAGAAGTGGGAGACTTGCTGGAGAAAGGAGGAATGAAACAGGAGAATCGTCAAGGATGAATATGAGAAATGATGGAGAAGATCAAGACCAGCCACCGATCTCCCCAAAGAGTAAACACGGCTGTGGATTATGATAGAGTAAGTGTACATACTTGGAGATCCGATTCAAGACGAGAGGGAAGAGGAGCAAGACGGTGGTGAACAATGAACAAGGAGGAGGCGAGCAAGGGATGAATGGAGAAATGAATCCAGAAAAGAAGAAATGGCAGCGTTAGAAAGATTGAGACAAACAATACACGAAGAGAGACGGCTAGAGGCAGAGGAACGAGCAAACTTGACAAGACATAATCATGAATTGAGGATGGAAAATATGAGGTTGCAAAATAGGAGATCAAGAAGTAGCGAGATCAAGTTCAAGATCGAATAGGGAAGAAAGAAGGAGAGTTTTACCAACGAGAAAGTACCGAGGAAGAAACACAAAATCCAAGCACAGAGCATGGCGAAAGAAGAGGGGAAATAGAAGATCGTTATATTCCCACACCGAAAATCTTCAAAATGAGCGGAATAGGAAAATCAAGGAAACATGCAACTCCAAGGGCCAAGTGACTCACTCTGGACAAGGAAGAATAATCTTGCATGGGAGAGAAGAATTGAGAAGAAACCGAGAGATCGAGGATGACATTGAGAGACACTACATTGAACAAGCGCGACTAGCTCGCGAGAGAGAAAGAATAAGAGCAGAAATGGAAAATCAAGAGATGGAAGAAGCAATCCCGTGAGAATAACCATGACAACCGCGAGAGAAGGAGGGAACAAAATCGTACCAATAGAAATATCAATGAAGAATATGAGAGGGTGCAGATGATGAGAGCTGAGAGGCAACCAAGAAGAGAGAACAACCGATACAATGGCGTGCGAATTGACGAAAGAAACGAAGAAGAGCGTCGCGGGGAAAGAAGATGAGAAAATAACGAGCGGTGAAGGTCAAAATAGACACGAGCGAAGAAGGAGAGAAGCAGAGCTAAAAAAGACCAAAGAGAATCAAATTCTCGAGGCAAACGAACAGATCTTAAGAGAATCGGCTGAAATGAGAGGATTACCGAATAGTAGAAGGGAAGGAGGAAGGAGACAGGTTAGACGAAGCCATCGCGAGCCGCGAAGAATCCCTTCACGCTAGAAGTACAGATGGGAGGAATACCTCCTAAGTGCAATCTACTCCGCATTAACCAACATCTTTGATGGAACAACCTGTGCGATACAACATATTAAGGCTTATATGAGATGTATGTTACAATGGGAAAATCATGATGCCATATTGTGCAAATACTTCGCGTCAAGCTTAATAGGAGAAGCACTAAAGTGGTTTGAAGGTCTACCAAGGAACACAATCACATCATTTAACCATTTACAAGCCACATTCCTGGGAGCATACATAAGTAATAACTCTTCGCGACTGTGTATTGAAGATGTATTCGGGTTGAAACAAAGGGTTGGCGAGAGCTTAAGGCGCTTAACAATAAGATGGAGGACCATGTGTAGCGAAATGGCGGGACGGGTTGAGGAAAGATATCTCATACTCTCGTTTGTGAATGCTCTCTTCGCGACTAACTTGTTATACATTCAAATTTTTAGAATCAAAAATACAATCACGATGGCGTAATCGGCTGAGAATTACAGGAAGAATATATTGCCTTAGAAGAAAGACAGAATGAAATGAATTCTTATCCAAATCGCGAACACAAACTCGAATCTGTGAACGCAAGCTTGTTACCTCAATTCATAAATACAGTGGCGAGCACTTCGCAAGGACAAGCAAGCAAGGAAAGGCGATGAGGGACAAAGCAGAAGATAGTAGCGATGGGAAGCCACGATCAAGAAGAGTTTGAACGAGAAAGGAACTATTACAACCGTAACAACAATAATAAGATTCAGAGGCTAGATCATGTGCAAGAAACTTATGGTGGACGAAGGCAAAATAACCGTGGAGGCAAGAGAGAAGTCGCAGAATAGTGTGGGAAGAGATTAGGATGCCCCCACCGAATGCTAGTGTGGAGAAGATCCTGGGAAGCTATACTTGTGATGGAAAATGTACCAAAGACCTTGGAATGTGGGAATGGAACCACCGCCTTGCGATAGAAGTCATGAGTTTTGTTCTTACCATCGCTTCCATGGGCATCAAACAAACGATTGTAGAAACATAAAGAGAATTATTCTTAGGATGATTGATCAGGGGAAGCTAAATCACTTTCTAAAGGGAGAAGAAACAGCGAGACATTACCACCACCACCGGAGATGCACAGAACAGTGTCGGCGAAAAGGAAAGGAAACATTTGTGATAGAAATCGGGACAAAAGCTAAAAATCTGAATTGCAACTCTATCGTCCACTCCTATCGCACCATTGAAGATTTTCATGACAGTGTGCTCAGTAGAGTCTTTGCGAGAGATGCTAATGATAAAGAAATAATGAGCCCGGGCGAGAACGACGCAGATTAGAAAAGTGGCAGTGAAGACTATTTCTTTTCTCGCAGATGAAGTGCCAAAAGGAATAGAAACACATGATAGCCCGTTGGTTGTGAAACTAGAGATTAACCCAAAACCAGTTGATGGAGAAGATGATGAAGCAGAAGCTTGTTGGGCGATCAACCGAATCCTAATCGATACTGGAAGTTCGGTGAATATTCTTTTTACCATACTTATAAGACGATGGGAGGAAAGGATGAGGATTTGATCCTCAACATACAAGATATATGGCTTTAATGGCACCGCAAACAAGCCAAAGGGAGAGGTTCACATGAGAATACCTCTACAAGGATTGTCAATCGATGTTTTATTCTCGTGTGGTTGACGAGAATCCCCGTATAATGCACTCGATTGGGAGACCATGGCTTCATGAAATCTTGGGGGTCGCGTCAACATACCATCAATGTATAAAATTTCCACATCCAAACGGCATTGGTATTATACAGGAGATTGGAAGGAGTCGCAATAGTTGTCATGAGGTCGATATAGAAAGTGCGAAGAAAGAAATGCCAAAAGAAAGGGTTGGAAGCAACATGTGAGAAATGAAAGAGAAAGGAGAAACCGATGGTAGATGCTATAGAAGTGAGGACTGAACATATCTCGCGAGGTGAATGCCCGGAGAGAGACCAATATTATGACAATAAAGAAGCAAAAGATATGAGGAACAAAAGGCATAAGAAGTGAATAATCAATAAAAGCAAGATGCAAAGTAGCAAAATTAAGTAATGATAAAGCGAGAATCTACATGACAAGAGTAAAATGAGAATTCGATTAAGAAAGAAAAGTGAAATACAACAAATGAAACAGAACTATGCGAATACTTCGCAAACAAATATCAACAAATAATGAAACATGAATGATTGAATGATTTAACAAAGATGAATGCGCAAAAGAATGGGACAAACCTTTATGGCGTACACCCTAGTTTGCGAATAACATTTCGTAAGAGGCAAATGTAAGACCTAAAGTGCGTCATATAAGGGGGTATCTCTCGCCATGGTTCTGGGGAAGGTTACACCGCTCCCGAAGCCCGAACCATGAAAATTTGGGGCCCATGAAAGCCTATTCGGGGGAGATACCTTGGATTCCCAACTATATATGTAGGTTATACCCTGGTTGGGCGACCGAGGGTCTCTTCCAAGGAGTCAGTGTATGCTCAAGGCGCCGAGGTACACGGTTGAGCCAGAGTGCCCGGGGTTGGATGAACCTACCCCGGCCATTCTTGGCAAGTCTTGGCATGCGTTGCACTCGCCCGAAGAAAACTCCACTTAGGGTGCAGTCTCGTAACCATAAACCATATAGGTATAAGGGATAAGAGGTCGAAAACAACCGGTTGTTGTTAAGACCGGATGGGAGGAGCTAGTCTTGTATGGCCGATGTTTCGCCTCCTTGAAGGGGCAACCGGGGAGATGATAAGGGCGACACTCTCCATTAGGGGGGGGTGTCAAAACAGACGCAAATGTCATAAGGCTATGTTTTCGCAAGAGAACGTAGGCTCGTCATATTTGTGCAATGATCCTGCAGAGGCAATAATACTAACGCAAGGGTAAGGCGAGATCAATGGGTCTTTACACGAAAGTGTACGGACGTCCTGCGATTTCGTCGCACGACGGCAATGTCATGGGGCTTTATGTTCGCAAGGATATCTAGGCATGTCATATTGTCGCAACTAAAACATCCTGCAGAGGCAAAAATACTTGGAAAATGATAAGGCAAGATCAATGGGTCTTTACATGCAAGTGTAAAGACGTCCTGCGATTTTGTCGCAATAAAGGTGGCAGGGGAAGACCTCTAATTAGGGAGGTCTAACTCGGAAGACCACACAAAAATGATAAGGCAGGGTCAATGGGCCTCTGTATGAAAATGTAAAGGCGGCCTGCGACCTTGTCGCAATGAGAAGAGATAAAATACGTTTATGAAGATAAGACAAGGCAAGTACAATTCTTGATCTATTGAGATACCTGCGACCTCGTCGCAATAATACATGAAGACAACTAAAATCTTTCATCCGAAGATAAATAACAGAGGCAAGTATGGGAATGGAAAAGATGGAATATTGTTATTCATCTTCTGACGAAAGAGTTATACATCAATAATGTTAGCCAATTATATTACAAGGAAGAACTACCAAAAAAGGGGAGTGAAGATTGAATCCATGGGGAAAAAAATCCAAGAAATTCACCATAACAAAGATACAGAAATATACAGATATTACAGGCAGCGAAAGAAAACAAAAAGAGTTATCTCTTTGGTGATTCTTCTCCTTCATCTGATTCTTCAGTCTTATTATTCTCATCACCAGAATTTTCTTCTTCGCCAGCCTCACTATCAGAAACATCGGAGACAGGTAGATTCTCAGGAACCTTTTCAAGAAGCCAGGGATATGAATGCAGAGGGATATTCGGTCCTTACAAACATACTCCATGGCTCCATTGCTAAAACGAACAAAGATCATTATTAAAGTTCTCCACCGTTGTTTCAAATTGTTTCTTCAACTTGGAATACTTGTTATTGCGAAGGGAGAGACTCTTGGCGAGTTGTTGTTTTTCGTTTGAGTTCTTCAATTCTCACTGGAAAATTCTGGCGAGTTGTTCTTTCTCGATTCAAGCTCTCTAATTCTAACCCGAAGCCTCTTCTCGATTCCGCAAATAAGAAACAACAAGTTAATAATTTACAAGCAATACTACGAAGCAAGAAGCGAAGGTATAATAAGTAACCTTCTCTATCGATATCATATCTTTAATCAAGGAAGTGTGCTCGTGATGAAGACTAACATCAACCCCTAGGTTATTTCCGGCATTATCTAAAACTTTCGCAGCCAGGCGAATTCATCATCATTATTAATAACAAGAAGAGAACGAACTTGCTCTTCTCGCCGCTTAAGCATAGTATTCGATGAAGGAGTTCATCTCGTTCAACTTGCACACCAAGAAGAGATTTGTGGAATTCTCGCTAACGCCCGTGCACCTCTCGTTAGTAATGCGATCGTCCTCATCTATGAGATCACTAATTTTCTTTCTTAAAGTCTTGATTTTCTTCTCGGAATCAAGGTACATTCGTTTAAAGCGATTAGTTAAATTTAAATTAGATCCGTGTTCAATCTCTAAAAGCCGATGTTTGACCGAAGATCCTTTAATGAAAGGAGGTTAGTTTTATCTCGAGGAACTACTTAGAGATTGATTGAGGTGTGCGAGAAGAAGGTCATTATCCATAGGTTCAGGAAATGTATGGAGAAGAATAGCCTCATCGGAGAGATTATATACATCTGCGAAGGTAATAAGTTAGGTAGTAGTATGTGACCGATAAGATAGAAATAATAAAAGGAAGTGAAATCTTATACCATAAAGTTGCTGATTAGCGTTTTGAAGAGAGGACACCCTATCCTTTTGAGAGTCAAGTTCGGTATTTAACTTTTGAATTCTCTCATCTTTATCGCGAGATGACGCAGCTTCAGTCTCTAATTCTCGAATCTTCTTGCTCAATTGCGAATTCTTCTTCTCAAGATTGTTGCGTCTTCTCCTCGAGATCCGAGGCAACTACAAAGGAAGTTCTTCCAACCTATAAAAGAAGATAGAAGAATCATTAATATACATATATTTAAAAATTTAAAAAGGGAAATGTGACTGCATACGTACCAAAGATCCAAGTGCATTCAACAAGTCAGGAGACACGACTCTAGAAGCTCCATTGAAAGAATCATTGCCTTCTAGTAAAGCAAAGATTACACACATTTGCGAGAGTCCCGCAAAGAGAAGCTAGGGGAGCATCTCCCATTCCTTGGAAAGAGTCTGAGAAGATGCTAGATAACCGATCCATAGGAGAACCGGCCAATGGAGTTTCTTTAGCAAGAGAACGATTCGAATCATGGTCATCCTCATCAAAAGATTCGGAGTTTGAGTTAAGGCGAGAAGAAGATTGAATCTTTCGCTTTTTAGTTAATGGAGCAGAAAGATTTATTCTTGCGAGCTTACAGCTTTGCCCTTACTTTTACTCTTCGCGGCTAAAGCTTCTTCAACTCCAACCTTCGCGACGCGTAAAGATAAGAAACAGAGGCAACAATATTATTTTAAATAAAAAGAAAGGAAATGTTTCTTACTTCACTGTAGTTTATCGAAGCAATGTCGAGTATCCTCCGACGGATCCTTCTTGTAGCTCCTTCTTAATCTAGTTATATGAAAGATTTCACAAACTCAAAGAATGATAGAAAGAAAGTTGTGAAAGCAAAATTTGAAATAGGAAACATACCTCCTTCGCCTTCTCGTGCCATTTGAATTCCAAGGATGATATCCTGCGAGATTTGCGGGAAGAATATGCGAGCCCGCAATGTAAGGGCCACTTAAGATCAAGGGTACAACCCACCACTTCTCATCTTTGGAATGGCGAGGAGAAGTATTATTGCCCTGGTGCCAATCAATATCTTGCATGAGTAATTTATCTTCAGTGGACATTATCCTTTTTCTTCAGCGAATGCCCCAAATGAGATTTCACATTCACCATAGTTATCACCGCATAATTTTCAAAAAGTTTTCTGTGTACTTCTCAAAGCCTATTTCCAAGTCTGCGAATTTGGGGTTTCGATGTAATTAGGGTATAAAGATCCTTTGCCAAAGACCGCGGTTCGCGAACTCAAGCATCAAAGTAATGCAATCGCCACTCAATTGATAAATAGCCCGAGAGAATTTTTCATGGGCCAAGATTTCATAAAATAGAGGCAACTCGGATCGTATAAGGGAATGGGAAGTCCCGCGAGAAGTCGACCCAATGAGACAATAATTTTTTGATCATCACAATGATGATCATAAAACAATTTTGCAGTAAAGAATAGATGAAGGTTCTTGATTGGGAATGGTTGATAGAGTAAAACCCGTCTCTATCAATTTCTCGTTTAACTTCTTCAAAAGAAGACTTGTATACACGACTCATAGAGGCCATTATCGCATGGGAATGAATGGGAGGTTGGAGATTAGGATCGGCCGTTAGAAAAGACGAAGAAAAGATTTGCAAGAGTGTGAGCGCAAATTGCGGAAGGAAAAAATCAAAGAAGTTGCAGAGAGAAACTAAAGAATGAAAAGGAGAGGAAAAGAAAACTATATATAGGGAAAAAGATCCTCGAGAAAACGAGGTCATTTAATGCGAGAAGAGACATGAACGGTCAAGAATAAACGGTTGAAAGAGACGTGTCAAGAAAAGACATTAATAATCAAAATCCGTGTAAAAGTACAAAATCAAAACAGATAAGCAATCGCGGCAAATCAAAAGAATCACTCTCATGATACTCTTCCTTCGCAGAGAAGTATGAGGAGAGACAGAGACGATACTTTGTATATATCTAAAAGAAGCTTTGAACTTCGCAAAAGAATAGAGGCAAGTACGTACTTTTCAAGTACAAAGTATTCTTTCCGCTCGTTCCTTCATCAACAAAGATCAAAGATTACTACAACAACGGATTTTTCCTTAAAGATCGCTCTTCAAGCAATATTCAAGGAAAAAGAGGCAAGATGTAGGATCACAATATCGCAAAGACAAGACTCGCGGATAAGTAAACGACGGTGTCGCGAAGGAGTCGCAGGAGCTAAAATAAACGACGCAATGAATAACGACAGCAAAACATAAAGAAGACGTGAGATCTCGGCGAGGGTTAAGAAGTGTCGCGAGAGTGAATGTTTGTGCATCTCGCGACACTTCGCGAGACATTCCCGAAAAATAAAGGGGTAGCTTTATGTCATCCACTATGTATTACCCTATATAAAGGGCTAAGTGAGTCCGTAAGGGAGAGATCTTTTGGGAATTGTTGGGCAAGTCATTAGAGAGAGAAAGCTTAAGAGTGTTTTAATTTCTAAGTGTAATTCTATCTTTCTTGTGTAAACAATTCATGGATTCAATCAATAAATATTCTTGATCTTACATCTTTCAATGGACTAATTAAGCAAAATCGAGTAAGGGGTGTAGTGTGGGAAATCCTGCTACTACAGATAGATTGTTTAGAATGCATGCTAAATTGATTTGTTAGTTTAATATAAATCTAGTATAAGTTAGGGAATAAGTAATAGTTCTCGACACTTTACACAAGTAGAAAACACGAGACCTTGCGGAGGGATTCCGTGGAGCGATTGTGTGTAAAAACAACGCTAGAAAGTGGACCAAGCGAACCGAGTTTAACTACTAGTACTAAACCTAAATTCATAGATCTTAATGCATTTGGGAATTACATCTTATAAGCGAACCCCAAGGTGGTTCTTTTGAATAGAATCGATAACTAAAGCGGACTTGTTACTCAAAGTGAAATAAGGGATTTTGGGGCTAGCTAAGCGCACTGCTATCCTACGGTTGGTGATAATCTGTGACTAATAACAAGTAGAAAAGAACATAACTTGATTCATTGTTTCAGTCAGAACGAAGAAGGATTCCTTGATCTTGTCTCTCTTATTGCTTTCAACTTTATCTTTTAATTGCTTTGCTTATTTTCTTTTGCTTTATACATTCCCCCCTTTTTGTGACAATTTTTACAACTAGAATCTCTTGCTCCTCGTGGGAACGAACTTGACTTCCATTATATTATTTTTAATTGAGTGGAAATAAGATATTAATTTGATTGCACCTACGACACGCATCATTTTTGTGTTCATCCCTTATACATTCAATGTTGTTTAGTTAATGACATTCTGTTACTTTATCAGGCAAAAAGATTCCAGATGCAACAAGTTAGAGAGAAATACACCACTCCACACACTCTCAGTAGAGGTGGTTATGCGAGACTCGAGGCTAAAATGGTAAGTTGTGTAATTTTATTCCTATGTTCATTATAGGGTAATTGTATTCAAATTGTTCATATGCTAACTAGCTGGATAACATATTGTTTTGTAAAAGAAAAGCATTTGAATACAAAAGAAGACATTGATAGAGTCGAACTTTGGATAACAGGTCACAAACCGAAGGAATGGAAGGAACCTAATCCTGGAAATGTGGAGGCTTTAGTGAGAACTCAACTCATATTTCTATTATATTTTTTGTTATTTATTTGCTTAATATATATGTGTTCGAATGATGCAAAAATGTGACTAACTGGGTTACTTTTGCACTAATGCAGGAAAGAATTGATAGAGCTGCACAAGAGCATGGTGTCGATGTTGGATCATCGTGATGTAAGATATTGTCTCCAAAGCTCTTGGTGATGACAAACCAGGGAAACTGAGAGGTATTGGCTATGGAGCGACAAAGACAACGATGGTTGTCAAGAGCCATTACAAGAAGATCATCAAAGAGTGCAAGGATAGTATGAGTGAAATGAATGCGAGACTTGCACTGTTAGAGGTGAGATTCTAATTATCGCTTTCGTTTCTTTTAGTTGAAAAATTGAAACTTGCGTCTCATACCGCTGGTTTGATGTTGGTATAGGAAAAAACCTCGAGATGCGTCTGCTGCCATGATGGCTCACACTTGAACAAGGCCAGTCCAATTGTAAGTGTGTTTATGTTTCTATAAAACTATTTGGTTAGTCTCTATTGCTCCCATTATGAGTTTCGATATTGTTGTTGTATTTTTCCTGTAATCTGGAAATGCTAGCAACACCCATGGTTTTGCTAGCTCAAGCAGGACTGTTCCCCAGTTTGCAAATGACAGTCCAGTTAGCAGATCAAGGGTGGAGGAAACGCTAGGGAAGGGTAAAGCTTGCAGGTTGCTCAGTTGGTACAATGAGAACGAGGTTGTTGTTGACGCAATTATTGCTGAAACAGATCCAAAGATGGAGTGCCATGGAGTGCCAATAGGTTTCGGCGCATACAAAGTGACTGTGACTACTTCTCGTGTTGATGATGCTCATCTCTACAAGCCATCGGGTGATTTGAAGCGTGTTATACATGCTGTAGGAACTTATGTCACATGGTCCAAGGATCTGATAATGCCTGCCATCTGATAATCTGTTAATTTGTTTGGGGTGTGTTTCATGAGACAATGGTTATTTTTTTTGTTGCTTTCATCAGTTTAAAACAATGACAATGAGTGTTTCAGAAACAATGCCGATCTGTTAACTTGCTTATATGTTGATCTCTGTTACATTTTAATGGTTTTTATCTGAATGAATGGAAGTCTATTTATATATATTCGTCATCTTATACAGGGCAGTATAAAATCTCTTCATACGAGCTTGTTGAAAACATGTATTATGACTTCCACACTATTTGCTCATGTCTTGGATGTGTAGTAAAGAACTTAGATAGTGTTAGTTCACTTACATGCTGGATTTTATGATTGCCTTTGGTTTCCGTGCTTGAATTGCTCTAATCTCATGTATTATGTACCAAATGCCGAAGTTGAGAATAATGGAGCGAATGATGATTCAAACCATATGGTGAATCGAGTTGATGATGTTACCATCTCTGCACCTCAATGCCATGAGAATTTTTCTACTGAAGTGATCAAGGAGAATCAATCTTAAACCATCATCACTTCAACGATAGAAGAAACTAGACCCAGAATGGAAGAAATCGCTCCATCGATAGAAGAAACTACTCCCGCAATTGCTGAAGTTGCTCCAATAATTGAGAACCGCATAATAGTGCATGAATACCCTAACGCATGGATTATTTGTGAGCCTCCATTTGGCGAGTCACTCCCATACCACACATCAGTTGGTGGATTTAGCGTTCCCATAGGGTATGCTGATATGCATGAGAAATTATGGAAAATGTATGGTCACATTGTTGTCACCAAGGATCCAAAACGCAGTTACTTCTTGACAATGCAAGTAGGAACTATCATTCGTGTCATAGATGATATGCGGACCAGGGCGAAAAGTACTGTTACTCAAGATGTACTCTTTGATTGGGAGTACAATTTGAAGAAATCTGAAGAACTCGGCTTTAACTTGAAGTGGCTTCTTCAGAGGATCAACATCATCAGGGATGAAGTAGAGAACAATATACCCTTCACCAGTGATGCTATGTTGGAGAAAATGACTAAGATTATTGAATTGACTGAAAAGCTGGAGTTGGAGATTACGGCCTTGCAAGTCTTGAAGAATGTAAAGAAGCAGAAATCTTACTTTGCCGGCTTCCTTTAGTTTTCCTTTACATAATCTCTTGAACCTTGAACTTCTGAGAGATGTGAGGTTTTATTTTGCTTTTGACTTTTTGATTGGTTTTTCATAAGTGAGTGATTGAGGATTTTCTTAAAATAAAATAACTTTGATAAATTGCTGAATTCAAATACCGAATGCAAGAATTGAAACTCTTAGAGGAATTGATAATACATATGAAAGAAAATCCTAAAATGAAAAACGTTAGGTGTCTCGAGAGTTCATGCCTTGAACATAAAACACCTTGGGACGCTGAATGTTTCATGCGTGAAAAGTCTTTAGCCAATTCTCATGAATCACTGGCACACTTGTCTTGCCTTTCATGTCAGCCAATTTGTAATATCCTCCAACTGTTGACTTAGCAATCATAATAGGCCCTTCCCAGTTAGAGCTCTTTGTGGAATGGAAATTACGCTTAGTTTCCTTAAGAACGAAATCCCCTTCATGAAATTTGTTAGGCTTGGTTGCTCGTGCCCCGAATATCTTCTGCTGGTTCGGAATTCCTCGTATAGTGGGGTTCCATGTTGGTAGAGCTTTCCAATCCTGCGGTACATGTGGACACTCACGCAAAGGAGAATACCTAGGATATTGATTGTCATGATTAATCATTATTCGAGCGATGATTGTGTTAGTGAGACTCTGGATTCAGAGAGGCTCTGCGTCCAACCACTTGGTGAAATATTGCTGAGGCGAGACTAACCACTCATAACGTTTGGTGATAGCTAAGTTATGAGTAAGATCAAGTCCCCGGACCAGAATAGCATATTTGAAAGTTGGTAATATAGACGCATGATGGGGAATGAGACTTTCCTGAGTACGGAACCTCTTGACAAATTCATGCGCGCTCTCTTCAGGTTTTTGTGTGAGTTCCATCAAGGCTTCGACTTTCCCCAGATGTTTGAACGGTGGACCGTCCTCCACTTCTTCCGAATCAGAGCTTTCTTCAATAGAAAAATGTGCAATTGAAGGTGTTGTAGTTACCTTTTCAGCATGAATCCATGTCCGTCCAAGGATCACGTCATATCCTGGATCTTCTCTGATATATGAAACTTGGTTTCTGACCAGGTTGATCCGACCTTCATTTTGAGTATGATGTAACCATATGCATCTCTGGATATTCTTTCGTGATCTCTGACTGAGACAGGAGCATGAGTGGCTTCTTTTCGAGTGATGCCTGCAGCTCTGAGAGTCTTCAAAGGAATAATGTTGATAGTTGTGCCAACATCGATTAGCACTCTTCTGAATTCATTTCCTTTGAGATGTACCGTGGTGAGCAGTCCCTAGTCATACATCTCTTTGTTAGTGGCTGGAGGTTCAGGGAGTACTTCCGGGATATATAAATGTTTCCCGGACACTACATGGTTCAGAGCCGTGAAAAGGTCCTCCCTTTGAGCTTTTGACAGACAAAGCAATTCACATACATGCTCGATTAACGATTGAACTGCTTCTTTGACTGGTTGTTTAGAGATTTCAAAGGTTCTGATCGGGAGAGGATACTTGCGCACTCCTTCAGTCCCCAGTTCTCCTGAATCGGCCTTTTCCTTGAATATGCGCTTCAAGGTTCTGCAATCACTTGTTGAATGACTGACATACCTATGGAAGCGACAGTAGCGCGGATTCTCCACTCCCTCCTCTGTCGTCTCTCTCCTGATGGGAGGTAAGTTGATCGCACCATCTTGGATCCAGAATTCCAATAATTCGATTACATCTTCAATATGGAAAGGAAAGTCCGGTACTTCCTGATCATTCTGCTGACGCTGAGTAGGTGTTTGTGCATTTCGAGTTTGGTTGTCCTTCCTTGGTGCTTTCGTAGGATGAGACGTTGGAGGAGCGTTCTTATGCTGTTATGCTTCGACTTTCCTCTTGCTTCCTTCAGCAACATTCATGTAAGGTTGAACATTGTACCGTTTATTGATTAGGTGCTTGGTGCTGCTTCGAGTGTCTCGCAGCTCCTCGGCTTTGACGATTTTTGTTCTCTCCAGTAAGGCTGGAGTAGTAGTTGCCGATCGCTTGGCTGCTTCATGAAGTTCTGAAAAGGTTTGGAACTGAGATTTTCCAGCAAAGCTATATAGATCGGGATCATCCCATTGATGCATAAGTCCACCAATTGTTGCTCGGTGACATTAGGGTCATGGCAATCCAAATCTTGAATTCTGAACCTCTTCACATAGTCGTTCGGATGTTTAGTAATCTTCTGGGCCATTCTTCCTAAGTCAGAGAGAGTAACCTGCTCAGAGACAAAGAAATATTTCCTATAGAAGGCATTAACCATTTCTACCCAACTAGCGATGCTCTCAGGTGCAATGTTGTTTACCAGGTGTATGCTCGGCCGGTCAGAGATTTAGATAATTCCTTCAGACGGACGACATGGTTGTGTTCTTGCTCTCCTAGTGCCTACAGAAATCGAGAAACATGCTCTCGAGCGTTCCCTGTTCCGTTATACAATGTGAACGTTGGAGAAGTATAACCTTTCGGGAGAGGAATCCTTTGTGTAGCAGCAGGATATGGAGGTTGATGACGATGGACAAAAGGTGTCTTGTCTTTTCCTCGAGTCTCCATGAGGCATTCCAGATCTTCACGAGTGATGAAACCTGCATACTCCTTCTACGGTAGATTTTCTGCAGCTTTGCAGGCCTCATCATCATCCACCACATGGATTGGTGAAATTTCAGGGTCTGTTTCTTTGGCTTTTCTTTTCTCCGACCCTTCCTTAGTTTTCTCTGAGATTTTGTCTGTGAGAGTTTTAGGATAATTGCATAACTCCTTCTGAGTAGTATCCATATCAATTTGATTTTTGGCGAGAACTTCCTGTACCTTCATGAGATCAGCTATGGTGGGTGGATTTTCTCTGACTTCCTCGGGATGCCTGCCGAAGAGAGGATGATTTCCAATGTTGTTTTGAGGAGGAGTAATATCACCACCAGAAGCAGGAATGGTTTCTGGAATACCATCATTGTTATTGTTGCTAATGCTAGCGTCGTTTGCATTTGTAACTAACCCATACCTAAGACCAGCCATCTTGCGAAAATGTAAGATTGCAACCGAGAGATTAATCTCCCACTGTGGTCGCCAATCTGTAGATGGGGAAAAACGATTTGCTGGTTTTTTAGGGAAGTGAAGAGATGACGGTTTGAGCTAGGCTCCTCAACCGAGCAAACTGCCTAACCTCACACAGATGCACTGCATGGGAGTGTTTTGAGTTCGAGAGATCAATCTGTAGGACTCCGGCCTAAACTAAGTCAATGGACGTTCCAGAGTCAATTCGGTCACAAAGAGGGAGATGGGTTGATCTGTGGGACGGAATCTGAGAATTGTGGGGTCAGTGATGATCAAGGATTGTGGATGTGTTGAAAGTTTCTGCAAATATGTGTAAATAAGTTTGATCGAGAGGACTTGTGTGTAGACGATTGTTGTTATATCAGTCATCCATTCAGAACTTATTTATATTGTCAGAATAGTAAACACCTTGATCCCAGTAAGTGTGACGTTTTCTTAAGTGAAAGAGTGGAATATGGGAGATCGTGGTGAAATCAGTTCCATGTCGTGCGGAGACTTGGTTGATCGTCCACCCACTACTTTGCTAACTCCCTCAACCGCTTGCACGTCTTACTCATGTTTCCCATCGTGGATGAACACACGTGTTGTAGGCTACCAGACCAAAACCCTAACTGATATCCCCCATGTGACGTGATTGATGTGTCACGAACGTGGAGTCTGCAAAGCAGACGTGTATTTGATTAGTCAGTCGTTGACTTATTAGACAGTGAGTCTCAGTTTTGTTGAATCGAGCATGAGTGACGAATGCTCAATGATTCATGGATTGAACATGTGAGACGTACAATTCTTAGATATTGCTCGTCTGAGCAAATATTGTAAATTCGAGCAACTGAGCATCGATTCGACGAATTACTGAATATTGATAGTTGGATCAATATTCGAGCAACTGAACAAGTATTGCTCAATTCGACGAATTACTGAATATCGATAAATTACTGAATATTGATAGTTGGATCAATATTCGAGCAACTGACCAAGTATTGCTCAATTCGACGAATTATTTATTGATGACGTGACCCTATAAAATATTAATTAAAATATTGGTAGACTACAAAATATTATATAATTAATCCAGATGTTGATTGCTGGATCAACATAAATTTATTAGTGTTTGAACTTCCTCAGAATGATGATTTGTGGAGTGTTTGTTCGATCCCCTAATTTTTGACCAATTGTTCGTCAATTGATGAATTGCTGAAAATAGTTCATGAGTGAGGAGGGAGGGACCACATGGGAGGATGGACGACCACATGGTGCCCAAGTGCTCGAGTGAGCGTGCACCAGGGTCCTTAGTTGACCGGTTGGTGAAAGAATGATCAAATGATGGTGTTGATCATTTATTAAAATAATGCTCGTGCGAGCATTAGGTGATAAAACCTAATTATGGAGAAGTGAGGGACTGGCCAAGGGAGCATAGACCGGCCTTTGGTGGTGTGGGACCAGCTGACGGTCAATTGAGCAAATTCCCAAATTGGTTGGAAAGAGTTTGGACCCAATATGAGCAATTGAACAAATTATGTCAAAATCATGAAGATGTGTGGGACCGGCTCCTTGCAAGCCTTAGGGCCGGCCTTGGTCGGTCAAGGAAGCATACCCGTGTCACCATAATGTTCGTGTCTCAGTCCTGAGAGTTTTGGTATTTTTTGGTGTGCGTTTGAGCAGTATCTCGGGTTTTCAGAAGAGTTTGATCTTTGACTGAAATTCTTGATTTTGCTCGAATGAGCAAGTAGAACTTTGCTCGTTTGATAAAAATTTGGAGAATATTAAAATAATAATATTTTATTATTGGGCGTGAGTAGCCTGGTTGGTCATGTGACCATTTGACTTTTTGGCTTTTTGACGGTTTGAGCAATATTTTGAGAAAATATGAAGAAACCATGATTTTTGTTCAAACTAAGAGTTTCATGAAATGAGGAAAATAATAATTATGGAAACAAGGTATTGCAAGGTGTGGGACCGGCCACGGCTAGGGCATGGCCGGCCGGCTAGGTAGCCCAGTCCCGCAACACCTTTCCCTCTTTTATTATTTTTCATGAAACCATGAAAATATGGAGAAACCGAGTTCTGCTCAAACAAGGAAAGTTGCTCGAATGAAGGAGTTTTCATGAGTTCATGAAAATAAGAAAATAAGAAAAATAAAGGGAAGAGGCGTGTGGGACCGGCAGACCGGCCGTCCCGGTCCCCTAAGCGCCTCTTTTATTATTTTTTAATATTATTTTCTCTCTCCAATTTGTGTAGGATTCCTCGTTTGTCCATATTTTTGAATGCTCTTTTGCGCATTTGGGTGCTAGTTCGTGCATCATTGTTGAGTACATTTGCACCATTTTATTGGTCTTACTCGGTGATAGTCCAGATGCCCGATTGTTGGATATTTATTACTAATTCATGAAATTCAGCGTAGAATGATTCATGAAACGGAGTAATAAATGAATTGTGTATCTATTACTAATCCATGAATTCAGTCGGGGAATTCAAAAAACAGAGTAATGAGATAAGATGGTTATTTATTACTAATCCATGGAATCAGCCGGGGATCATCCATGGAACAGAGTAATGAGATAAAATAGATTATTTTCTAGGAATTCAGTCGGTGAATGTCACGGTAGAATTAATCTATTGTAGAATCGAGATATGAGATAGTTGAAGCATCATACTCGTTCTGAAAAGTACATAGTCAGGAAACAACGTGCAACGTTGGTGTCCTGAAGGCGTTTAGCCCTCCAACAAACAATTATGTACAGAGAGCCTCTTGAATCTATACACGGTGTCTCTACATAGTCAGGGAACAACGAGTGTCGCCGACGTCCTGAAGGCGTTAAGTCCTCCGACAAACAATTATGTCCAGAGAACCACCCAATCGTTCTTCTATGTAGAGGGGGTCTCTCTATGTAGTCAGGGAACAACGAGTATCGCCGATGTCCTGAAGGCGTTAAGCCCTCCGACAAACAATATGTCCAAAGGACCGCCCAATCGTTCTTCTACATAAAGGGCATGATGAAATGCGTATCATCGAACGCTCCTCTAGTGGGAGGACTTTCGAGAAACATAGTCATCATGGCCTGAGAGGAACTCGATCAGAGATTGTGAAACGGTTCACGGATCGTAAAATATGAATCGTCACATGCGTTCCTGAAGCCCGTTCAGAAACATGCAGTATCATGATTTTACGATTTTGACCTTTGTCGAAAATCCACCATCAAAAATAATAAGGAATAGAATCTTTGCAAACTGTGGCTACAATGTTCATGAATTGATTCGAGTGAATCAAAACCGATTTTGCTTCAATTGTGTCTTGTATACTTCTATGAGAATGTAAGCAATTGAACAACTCTATAACTAGTTTCATTTGAGTCATTTGAACTAGTTGTGTTAAGATGAACAAGGTTGATATGAAAGTATTCATATGGCTAACTTCGGTTAACTATTGTTGAGCCAACTAAGTGTACACGTTTTGGTACGGTTACCCATATCTAAATGAAGGTAAATTTCATTTGTGTGTAACAAGCCAAAACCATCTAACGGTTGAAAGCTATTGGCTTGAATCTAATCAGGTTTTCATCTAACGGTGAATATTGATTGCTTTATCCCAAATTTATCAAACCCCGATTTGAAGACTATATAAGGGAGACCTCTAGCAACTGGGAAACCTAGTCCCCACACTTCCTGTGTGATACTAGTTGCGTACTAGAGTTGATTCGTTTTTAACCTAGGTTTTTCCTAAAACCATTATAGGTTAATGACTTAAAGACTTCATTGGGATTCGAAGCCGGACCTAACTATTTTCTTTGCGGTTGCGTGTTCCGATCTTACTTTGTCATATCGTATTGAGTAGTATCTTCTCTAAGATTTGCTCGAGATTTAATCTCCGATAGGTAAGATAAAAAGTAATCACAAAGCTCTTCGTCTCATTCTTTGTGATTCCACAATACCTTGTTCTGCTACCCTACGGTTAAGGTATTGTGAGGTGATTGATATTAATTGGATGTTTTTCGAGAATATAAGTCTGGTGTATCAATTGGTTCATGTTCACCTTGATTTATCAAAATACGAAACAAAACTCGTAGGTATTTCTGTGGGAGACAGATTTATCTATTCAATAGACTTTTTTTGTGTGACACAGATTTGTTTATCAAGTCTTCGACTTTGGGTCGTAGAAACTCTTAGTTGTGGGTGAGATCAGCTAAGGGAATCAAGTGCGTAGAGTCCCGTTGGGATTCAGAGACGTAAGGAACGCGACTGTACCTTGATCAGTGTGAGATTGGTTAGGGCTCAACTACATTCCAGTCTGAAGTTAACTTGCAGTAGGATAGATTCTCTAGCGGCTTAATACAGTGTGGTTTTCAAATCTGGACTAAGTCCGGGGTTTTTCTGTATTTGCGGTTTCCTCATTAACAAAATTTCTGGTGTCTGTTATTTCTTTTCCGCATTATATTTGTGTATATAATTATAATAGCGCAGGTTGTGCATAGTTCAATCAATTAGATAATCCAACCTTTGGTTGTTGATATAAATTTATTGACACTTGAACATTAGTCATTGGTACCATTCAAGTTGTTTCTCATAAT
The DNA here is from genome assembly GCA_023531295.1 of Papaver armeniacum. Lineage (NCBI taxonomy): Eukaryota > Viridiplantae > Streptophyta > Magnoliopsida > Ranunculales > Papaveraceae > Papaver > Papaver armeniacum. The sequence continues at coordinate 37,754 of JAJJWW010003896.1, forward strand.
AATCAGGCTCGCGGATTGTATCTGTTTGATTTGTTGATTACATTGAGAAACATAGATATAACTCTTGGATATATTTCCATTGATTGAGTCTGACTGTCTAATTGATTCTCTTGGAATTATATTGGAGTTAGTCCATACAGAGTGCCTAAACGAAGTATTGGGTGTGGTTGTTAGACCCCCGCTTTTTCAGTTTGGATCACTTCAGCTTCAGTTACACCGATGCACTTTTCTCGATCAATTTCCTTACCAGAGCAAGAAATGGTTGGATTGCAAAACATATATATTGAAAACGAGCATACAATCGACGGGCATCTCGGTTTCCCGGGTTCCCCGTCAATGAGACGAACATTGTAAAAATGTTCTCCCAAAAAGAACCGTCTTGAATGCCCATACCAACGATTACCCTATGAAAAAAATATGTTTTGCATATAGTTATATCCTCTTCTTCAGTAAAGTTGGGACCACGAATTCTAGCATACATATCTACAAAGTGAGGGAGATTAAGAGTTTTAGAAAGAAAGAAGAAGAAGAAGATGTGAATTTGGAGATGGGAAGAAGGAATTTATTGGGTGAGAAAGAAAATCGAGTCGTTTGTTTGAATTACCAACGTCTATTTTTTATTATAAATACATCACTAGGTTGGATTCTCAACCAAACCAACAACATCCACCATGTTTTGTAAAGGAAAAGCGAAGCAAATATTATGTGTCGAAGCAAAAGAGGTTTGTCCATTATGTTTCATGGATAACCAAAGTTTTATGCAATGCCCTTAGATATATTCAAAGTGTCCGCAGGAAGGTTGTTCACGCATCAGAATGGTGATTGAATCACACCGGAAAATATCAGGTATTTGCAATGTCAAGATCCCAACTGTCTAGAGGAACCACATATGCTAGATGATGCTATGAAGATTAAAGAAGAAGAAGAAAAGTTTGCAACACTCTGCAAAAACTTCAAACTTAAAGACAAATTGAAGAAGAAGTTATTACACTGCAAGCATTGTGGAGAAACAGATCACAAATACAAACATTGTCCGCAGAGAATCAGTGGATGCTCATATCTCGGCTGCAGGAATTTTATGCATTTGTGCACTTCTACTGAAGAAGACACATATGGAAGGCATTTCTGGAACTGTCCTAGGTGTTTTTTGGTGGAGTGGGCTGATTTAAGTTGAAGGAAAAATCGATTCACTATTGTATTATGTTATTTAGTTTGTTGTTTATTTTGTGTTATTATGATTCACTAATTTAAATTTTTCTTGGATTAAACATTGCACCATCAATATCATAAACAAAAACATATTGCATTGGATTAAACAACCACATCATACATGAGAATAAAAGAAATGCATTAGATTAAAACAACTACTACATAGACGTCAATTCTCGTCGGTGGTGGAATTCCTAGGGCGATGTAGGGATCGTATTTGTTGAGCACCCTAAGAATGTTGAAACAAGCTTGGAAGTCGAAAGGACGTCAGCCGTGAGATACTGCCCACATCGCTAGGGTTCTGGGTTCCACTTCCCGTACAACTTCACCGTCGAGTTTATTTTTGTGATTCTCCACTAGTACAACGACGAATTCCGATACACGGAGACTAATTAAACTAAAACGATGCGACGATATGCGAGAATCACGCCTATAAATGTTCCCTGTTTCAGCGGCGAACATTCTATAAACTTTCTCCCAGAAACACAACGTCGATTAGGCTACATTCATATCGACAACATTTAGTGTGTGAGAAACAAAAGCTCTACAAATATCTAAATCCTCTTGATGAGTGAATCTAACACCACGAACTCTGGGAGGCATTTTTGTAGATGATTTGAGAGTGAAGAGATTTAGAATGTGTGAATGTGGATTTGAAATGAGGAGTATTTATAGAACTCAAAATTCTAGTCGTTGATTCACAAGAGTTTTTAGCCGTACAGATCTTGTCGTTGGCGGCTTTGGATCACACGCTGGCGTGTTAACCTCAGACACTGGCGTGTGATGGAAAAATGGGCGAGTTTGAGACAAATGCCAGCGTTTCTGGCGCACACGCCAGCGTTTTTGGCACAACCGCCCGGTCTTTCATCACACACGCGTCTCTTCTTCCAACTCACTCAACAAACCAACATTGGTTTGTTCGTACACGTCTCTTCTTCCATCATACACGGACACACGTTGGTTTGTTCGTCTCTTTTTCATGTTTATTGAGTCCATAGTGGGAGCAAAATTAACAAATTTTAAGTTTGTTCATTCCGTATGAACTGCTCTAACTGACTTATAATGAAAAATGAAAAATTAGAGTTTACTTTTTGAATTTTGTTTTTGATTGATTTTCTTTATGTACTTCCACCACATAATATTGGTTATGTATCTCAACTCGATATGTGCCCAACATGGATAGGTGAGAGCACTGAGGTCATTTCGTGCTTCCCATAACCAAATAATGCCTGCCAAAAGTTCTCTAAAAGAGTCTCAAAGAAAAATGTAACTTTAGGTGTTTTTGTTTATATAGTTATTTGGTTAGTTCTCATTGTCATCTAGTACTACTGCATAAATGACAAAAAGTCACTTGATGTAAAAGTAAAAGGACAAAGTGAAAAAAACAGTGCGTTTTGTTTTGTATGTGGCACGAGGATACTTCCATGGCATTGTTATTACTCCTCCGTTTCTGAGAAAGTGAAAATACCTCTTTTCCAAAAATAGAGGGAGTACTCTTTTTTTTTAACTCATTCCTTTTTAGCTTGTTCATCACAAGCACTCAAAATCCTTAATCATCACAAGCAGTCAGGGTTGGGATCCACCGTAAGCCATTTTTGGACCACCGATTCTAAACTAACTGTGCAAAAATAACAGAAGAAACGCCTCCTCACATATTTCCCAAATTTTATGGTCCCCAACAAGGCTGCACAAATAACCCGGTGTACCGGACTTGAACCGGCAAAAAAAAAAAAACTCGGAACCGGACCGGAACCGATGTTGCCGGTACAGGGAACGGAATAGAATGAGAACCGGTGTAGAATAGGTACAGGGACCGGTTCTCAGCAAATTCGCGGCCTGTCCCGGACCAAATACCCGTTCAATTATTAGCCATTAATTAGAACTCTGAAAACTAATCTTAGCCTTACAATTTAGGTATTGTAATAGGGGTTATAAGATAGCCTCATCTCTGGGTTCTTCTTCTTCTCATCTCTTTCTTTTTCTTTGGAGACTGTCGTGAAAACGGATGTTGCTGCTGCAGTGTAAGGGAGTGATTCCTTCAACTTCGGTTTTTTTTTTTTGAGATAGTGTTTCTCTTCTTCTACTACTACTTGTTTATCTAAACATAGAGTTGCTCCTGTTGCTGCCATCTAATGGAGATTTAGTAGATGAAGTATTTTCAGAATTGAGGTAATAATAATGATTGGGAATCTTGGTTTATTTGTGGTTTCTGTTGATTTCATTTCTTAATTTTAGTTAGGCGTTATTGATTTCACCGATCAAAAGATTTTGGGATCCTGATTTACTAATTTTTCAATGATTTGGAAGTTTTAAAAATTAGGGATTTTGATTGTAATTTGGGGATCTTGGTTGTAATGCACATAGATTTTATTTATTTATATGATTTCTGATATGGGTTTTTGATTTATTGTAGATTGAGAACAAAAGAAGGCCACAAGCAGATTACATCAGAAAGTACAAGAAGATGTAAAAGTGACCATGAGAAGGATCCTAGTGGATTGGTTAGTTGAAGTAGCAGAAAGATATAAGATGATGCTTTTCTTGAGCAACTTGAATGAAAAATAAGATGATTTTGAAATCCCCTGCAAAATAAAGGGTTTGAATGTTTGATCACACTCATCTAGTGAATTGATTAATTCAATGTAATTTTTTTTTAGCACGATTCAATGTAAATGTAATTGGTTTTGGACATCTTCTGAGTACTGTAAGTTTACATGGAGATGATAACATAGGGTAAAACCCGGTACCGGTGCTGTACCGGAGGTACAGGTAAAACTCTAGGTATAGGTACCGGTCCTCAAAATGAGGTACCGATCAACACCAAATACAGGGACCGGTTCTATAAGAGAACCGGGCCGTACCGGACTATGTGCAGCCCTAATCCTCAATGAGCCCCGCCCCTTACGAGTTTAGCAGGGCCACATTATTATGTGTGGCGGTTTTTTTATGTTGTTGTTTTCTCGGTCTGTTAAGACTTTTTGTTTTTGAACACTGTTGTTACCTTTTCTGTCCAGTCAACTCTCACTGGTCACACCCTTTTACTATTGTGTGACTGGTGTAACTGGACATGTTTTATTTTTATTTTAAAGCTATCCATTAGCCAAGTCAGGGGATGTGGTCCACGGCAACATGGTTTTTGTGGTTGTGGTGTTGATCAACGGAAAATAAAAGCTGTCTAGGACTCTTGGAGCAGCATTTTTCTTTATCTTCTTAACCAATCAATTTTTTTAAATTTAGCAACACCAACTACCCAAAAATTTTAGTCACTCGTGAGCATACAAATACTGCACTACTGTCAATGCCTGCTGCCTAGTGTCAAGTTGATTGTGTTTGTAGGGTCTTACAAAACCCCCACGTTTCATTGTTCCTATGATACCTAAGTTCAAAGAATTCAGCAGCCACTTGTTGAATTATTAGGGCCGACTGATCGGAGGGCCCGAAGGGAGGGAGTCCCTTTTATATCTTTTTTTTTATAAATTGAAACCTCATACTCCCTCCGTTCTTTTTTAATAGATTTTTGGTAGTTTTGTTTTTGAAAAATTAAGGAAATTAAGATCAAAGCCAAAAAAAAAGATTGAAAGTGGTCTTCATGATACTTGTCAATAAAAGAAGTGAAGTGAAATGGTCCCGAACATTTGACACTTGTAAAAAAAAAAAGAAAAGAAGTAAAGTGAAATGGTCCCATTGACACTTGTCATCAAAAGAAGTTAAGAGAAAAATAAAAAAAAAAAATAAAGTAACATTTGACTTTCAATTTAGAAACCAAACTCCTTTTTTTTGTAACATTTATTTATAGAAACCAGCCTATTATTTAAGAACGGAGGGAGTATAAATTTACAATTTCATAAAAAGATTTTGGTAGTGTGCTTGATAATACTAAAATATCTCTCCCTTTTAATCCAATTACTAATACTCCTTATGTATCCTATTCTTTAAGGATATAATTGACAACTTAACTTTAATATAACATATATATAAATCCGTGTCTTAAAATTTTACAAATTTTATCTCGTTGGAAAGGTTATAAAAAAATCTACGCAATGACTATAAACAACAATATCAAATTTAGAGTTTTTACGAAAAATTTGGAGGTATTTATCATTTTAGGCACAATTTAGAAAATTATATGTATATCCATTGATTTTTATTAGAGGGAGAGCAAAAAGTGATCCGAGGAGAGCGAAAATCGTCATCAACTCACTAACTAGGCCGATTCTTCTAACGGGTCAAGTTTTATTTTTTTCAAACCAAAGATACCCCTCTTATTTACCTGCACATACTAAACTCGCTCAACCTATCTAATTTAACCTAATTTAAATCAAGTTGTTGCAAAAGGAAAATCTAGGAGAATAAATTTTATTGTTCTTATCATCAACAAAATATACCCCTTTTACTATTGTAAATTTTAACCTAATTTAACCTAAACCAAAGATACCCCTTTTACTATTGTGTGACTGGTGTAACTGGACATGTTTTATTTTTATTTTAAAGCTATCCATTAGCCAAGTCAGGGGATGTGGTCCAGGGCAACATGGTTTTTGTGGTTGTGGTGTTGATCAACGGAAAAAAAAAAGCTGTCTAGGACTCTTGGAGCAGCATTTTTCTTTATCTTCTTAACCAATCAATTTTTTTTTAATTTAGCAACACCAACTATCCAAAAAATTTAGTCACTTTTTTTTTTATGACAAAAATTGTATGGCATGGTCTTCACCGCCAGTTTGGCTAACACCATATCTTAGTGCTGACCACAGTCCCCGGCATCTGAATGTGGAAGTTTAATGTAATTCTGGTATTTATGACTTTGCTTTAAAAAATAATAATTAAAAAAAAAAAAAAAAAAAATGCCAAACATGCCGATCAATAAAGTGTTCTACTGAATACTTTTAATACTTGATCTTTTTTGACCGTGCTAAAAAGTTTATCCTAGGGGATTTGTTTTGTTTGCTGGGGACTTGCTGAGATAAAATACGGGTGACGAGAGAAGACAAAACTCAAAAGCCAGAGATAGAGATTTTTGAAAATGATCCCCAGTTTTACATTTTAGCTTATTTTATGCATATATCAGTTTTGTAGCGATTTCTCATAAGGAACGCCTAATGGAATCATAATTTTTTAGAGAGATAGTGTTGATTAATCAATTGATATTAAATGTTTGATTTGCACTTCCGGGTTTAAAAATAGTGAAAGATAAGGCAGAATGAGAAGTGATTTCGGTAAATTTGTGATGGTGTTTCTGATTTCTTTAACTTTTTGTCCGGTTAACAGTTGGATTTGGCAGGCCGTGTGTGAACAAGGGTAATATGGTCCCAGTCAAAACAAATTATTGAATCGACCTAGTTAATGAGTTGCCAACGATTTTTGCTCTTCTCGGATCATTTATTGCTCTCCCTCTAACAAAAGTCATATCCATTATGTAGGGTTGTCAATGGGTACCCATTACCCTGAACCGGAACCGAACCCGGTATATTTGGATCCGATTCTGGGTCCTAAAATTGGACCCATTAACAACTTAGGACCCGGCGGGTAATTACCCGATTGGACCCGCATATAAACGGGTAATACCCGTTGGATACCCGGTTATTCATTCTTTTACTCATGTTTTTAACAAAATTACAAGTATTTTGTTAGTTTTCGCTTTGATTTTTTTTTCATTTTTCATTTTTTTTCTTACACTTAATCTTTATTTAGTACATTAATAGAGAAATAATAATAATTTTTTATAAGAAAAATTTAGATGCAAACCAAAAGGAGAAATATATTAAGTATTTGAGGTTTTTTATATAGTTTTCTTAATACCCAATAGGAACCCGGACCCGACGGGTACCCAGGTATTTAAACGGGTCCGGCTCCGGGTCCATATATTTAGGAACCGGACCCGGAACCGTTAGGAACCAGACCCGACCTTTAGAAGTAGGGTCCGGGTCTAGTGATACCCGAGAGGACCCGGACACCCCTACCATTATGCAAACCACCACAAAGGATGCATAATACTTTATGTAGCCACATTTTTGTTTACGCATCTAACTGATTTTCCGCTGCAACTAATAAAACGATGTACTCCCTCCATTTCAGGAAAAGTAATACTCACTTTAGGCATATTTTCGAAAATTTAATGTGCAAACCACCACAAAAGATGCATAACACATTATGCATATTTTGGTTTATGCATCGACTAATTTTCCGTTTCAGGAAAAATGATACTTTCACTCCGTTTCAGTAAAATCACCTTTTCAATTTCCCTCTGTTTCAGGAAAAGTGATCACTTTATCAATTAGACAAAATGAAACTATGAAAATATCGTTTTTCCTGAAACGAAGGTAGTATATGCCTACCGGCGGAAATTGTTATTTGTTTTGTTTTTCTTCGGTCGGCCTTCCCACCGTGGAAGCGGTGTTCTAGTAATACAGTGCTACTACTAGTTGAAGCATGATAATACGCCCATCCAATTATCACTATGACAGATTTTCTCTCACCTAGAAAAACCTCTCTCGCCCAAAAACTTAACGAAAACTCTCCCAAACTAAATCTTGAGTTTCTCCTTCTCAGATTTGGGAAGGAGAATCTCAACCCATCTTTAATCTCTACTTCCTCTTTAATTTCCCTAATTTTTCTTTGAATTTAGTCAAATTATTAGTTAAGATCCGAGTTTTTGGATTTGGGTTTTTTGTTCTTGAACAATCCCCTTTCTTCAACCTCTTTTCTGATTAGATCAAGTGATTTTTAATTCAGCTTTTGTTATTATTTAGTTTGTATTTTCAGGATCTATTTCAAGAGCTTACTGTTGGGTCTTAATCTTTTGTTGATGTCCTTTTATTTCTTGATTGAGTTTGTTGTTTGAAGTTGTTCTAGACAAGGGTGAATACAAGGGTGAATTTTTTTTATCAAGTGCTGGTTCAAGCTCTTGCTGATTTTTCAATCCAGCAACACAAGATTTCCACATCATAAGAATCAACATCATTTTCAACAAGTTCCAAGCAGCAACAACATCAACCACTCCATCAACAACAATTTCTGAAGACTCCATGACTCTGTTACAGGTTCAATTATCAGTGACAACAAGATCTCCAAAGACACAAAACAATCAGTTATAAAGACATCTAAGACACCAAGACCTATTTTAAGGAAGTACCATACTGATCCAGACCGATTCAGCAATTTGATAACCTATTTTGGTTATATTTGTTACTTGTGCTACTGTTACTTAAGAAAAATCAGTGACAAAAGGTTGGGTCTTTGGATCCTCTTCCACGTATGTCATCTGCTTCACCATGATTTTGGAAAAAACCCTGAGAAATGGTTAGATTTTTGGATCCTAACAACTCTAATATTTTTAGTTTTGTTATGTGGATTGGATGTGCGACTTTCAATCCAACCAAGATCATTTAAACTTGTTTTGTTACTTTTGAATCAGTTAAGAATGGTAGGATTTTCTTTCCAGATTAGGTCTTGGGACTATGATGTTAAATGTTCTTATTGCCTGTTAAAATTTGTTGAATTTCCTGTAAATGTCGAATGTTTTAAAGATAATCTTGTAATCGTTCCCGATCTTGAATCAAAGGTTTATGATTAATATATATGAGGCTTGCCTCTTTTCCTAAAAAAAAAAAAATAATTATCACTATGATTTTCTGGTACTCAGCAAATCAAATCAAACACTGGTTAGGATTTTATATATTTAATTAAAATTATCATCAATAGTGTGCCTTAGATTCCTTACAGCATTATATAAAATATTTATATACAAAAGAAGAAAAATACGCTTTAAGCCCCGTTTGGGATTGCTTTTTTTCAACCAAAAGCACTTTATAACAAACTTTTACCACAAATTGTGTTTGGTAAAAAAATTTCAAAGTGCTTTTGGAGACAAGCACTTTCATTTTAGGTCTGCTTTTAAAAGCTACTCAGCACTAGCTTTTAAAAGCTGGAAAAGCAGAAGCTGTGGACCCACATAATTCGATTTAACTGATTCTCTATTTTAACCTTGTTAATTTATTATAAAGACAAGTTTTACCCTCAAATATTGTACATTTGACATTATAATTCTAATTTCATTTTATTTCTCTATTTCTCTTCAACAGAATCATTCACCTCAAAAGGTAACACCTTTTTCCTTTTTTTTTTTTTTTTTTTAAAAAAAAAAAACAACTGAGCTGATAAAATAAAAATAATATCATACAGAGCTTGTGGTTGGTAACCTAGCTACAAGCTGGGCTCCAACACCTCTTTGAATTGCAACGCCTAATCTATAAAAAATAAAACTACCTAAGCCGCTACTGGCATCATTGCTCACCAAGCAATTCCGTAGACGCTTGAAAAAAACAAAAGTATCCTCGCCAAGTTCCCCTAAAGTAGAGAAAGCCAGAACACCTAACCCATAACCATGTGCAGCACACTTGTCCAAATATTTGGCACGTTTGCGAGAAACGGCCCCAAAAATAGCCTTTCTCTATTTTGTTTCATTTTTTATTTAAAATAATAAATACAATAATAATTAAAATTATTATATAAAATAATAAAAAATGAAAAATGAAAAAAAAATAAATTTAATAAAATTTTTTTTTGAAAAAAAATTTAAAATAATAATATATTCATAGCAAACCATAATCATAATTTTTTTAATTAAATAATAAAAATAATTAAAAAATAAAAAAATATTATTTATATTTTATTAATATATTAATATATTAAAATTGGAAATATAATTTATTATAATAAAATTGTACTAAAACGAATTTTTGAAATATGTCTATTTTCGTCATTAACTACCTCACCAACACTTTTAAATACCAGTGTACCAAACAGAATTTACAGTTTGTTAATTACGCAGTGCTTTTTAAATTATAGTTTACCAAACATCATGCAGATTTATTTCCCCAGCACAGCACAGCAACGCACAACACAGCGCAACAGAAAAGTGCTTTTCTAAAATTCAAAGCAATACCAAACTAGCCTTTAATCTGGTCAGTAACTGTCTTATTGTTACCTACCTTAGCTACAAAAGCCACCCATTATTTGTTACCTGCATTAGCTACTAAAAAAAAAAGGCTTTTCCTCACCGAAATCCATAATATTGCCTTTTCCCCCCGAAACGTCCAAGTTTGAATTCAACCTTCAAAGACGGACTGGTGAGTCTGTCCGTTCCAATATGTTAAGTTTTGAATTTTTTTTCCCCAGTTTACCCCTTAACCCAAGTTAGTTAGGAACCATAGTTAATGTAATATGGGTTTGTGTTGTTTACCCGACCCTTGAAATGGATACCAGTTTATGGGTAGTTATATCCCATCCAAGTTTCCGCGTCTGTGTGATTTTCTTGTACGCCTCTGTGTAAAGCTTCCGCCTCCCAGTTTCCCCTCCATCTTCTTCCTGTTATGTAAATTTGCAGAGATTCAGAGACGGAAGGATATGAGTTCATCAAATCAACAGTCTATAGGTATTTATTTCTAATTAATTTTCATTTATATCAGATCGTAGATTGACTGTAATTGGAAATTTCCTGTGGTTGAATCCCTAACCCTCTTTTAACTGTTTAAAACTCAAATTCCCGTGCTTCTCTTTTATATTTCGTTGGGTTATACATCATATCCTCATAATAGCTGAAGTTTAGGGAATTGAATGGAATCCGATTTATTTTTTAATTAGTTTGTTATGTTATTCGGGTTGAAATTGAATGGAATGTATTGGTTTTTATGAACTGAGTCTTGAATTTTAAACCACACCGTACCACCCATCCGAGGTGGAGAAATTATTCATAGTTTAGGACTACCCAGTTGATTCACTGCATGTTGAACTTCGATTTTCTTATGTTCCATGATATTGATTTGAATATTTTTTGTAATGTTTGCAATGTCAATCGAAGCGATAATGAAAGCCCTCCTTCCCTGTTTTGCTCCAGGTCTTTGTAGTTAGGTTGTAAGAAACGGTTGAGCATTTTTTGTATAGGCGCAGAATCACATCTCCCGTGACAATTGCTTGTTTATTATGCATATTAGCATAAATCTTCCAAATTTTGTTCTAGGAATGGTTCTAAATTCTCTTGGATCCAAAATGCCGCTTTTCTTTTGTCTTATCTTTAAGTTTTATGCATTCACATCTGTGATATAGTTTTGATATTGAACGAAATTATGGTTTTCGTTTCTTGTAGGAACAAGGTCAGCTTGCATAAATGCTGGCACCTTGGCACTTGTAGATGTTAAGATTCCGATGCGTGATCTCGCCACTTCTTTCCGTGCTAGATATCTTAACAGCAATCTTTTACTTGGTATGTCATTTTTCTATTCTCTTAGGACTTTTAACATATAGACGTTTTAAAACTCCAGAGCTAATCAACCTTGAATTCCGAATATGTCATATTTGAACTACGTTGAAGATAGTCGAAGCCCCCGATGTTATTGTTGGAATTATATCCAAGATGGATAAAGGGACCCTACTTCAGGTGCAATTTCACGGTTTTTTTAAAGTGTTATAAAATCAGAAACAAACAGTTTATGGGTTGACCCTGTTTTAAGAAATTTCCTATTTTAATTACAGATGGATGCAGAACAACCTTTGTAGACCTCTGAAATGGTAATGCAACTCGCGGTAGATGGGTGCAAGAGATCATCAGAAACCCTATACAAAACTGTAGATAGATTCTTTGGGAAATGGTAAATGAGAAAAGCTTCAGACATGAATAAGGTGTCTGACGGTGTAAGAGAAGTGTTGACTGCTGGCGATGACAGTAGGATAATAATATGAAAAGCAGGATACCCGTTATTACGCCATTTTGATCTTTGCTGGATGTTGTAAGTTTGGTTGATACCTCGATGTGAAAGACAAGGAGAATGAATAAGGTTTGCAGTTTCATTGTGTACAACGAAAGCCACCAGCTACCTTCACAGTAAGTACCACATATCTTATATTTCAAATCATTTGCTAATTTTTACATATTTAAAAGAAATCTCTTGCAATTGTATTTTTGTTTGTGATGTAAGTTAAAAATAGATTAAGCAAATGCAGAGCAACTTTGTATTGGATTGTGCTCAAGTAAGAATTATGAATCAAAAACCGGCCTTGTATAGAAAACCTAACAGACACATACTGCAATCATGGTTGTGTTCCGCCTCAAGTTTAGACGCTCAATTGATTCCTGTCTATATTATGTTTATTATTGTCTGTTGTGTTTTGTATAGATGAGTGACAAAGAGCATAATGATCCAATTAGTATTATGTTTATTAAATGCCGTAATCGGACTGTCTTTGAATAACTGGTTGACAATGGTAGGATCTCTGAAGCTGTTGATGGTACTTATATAAAGTAGTATTTGTGAATGCTTGGTTTGAAAGGGAACTTATATAACAAAGGGACAGTGTTAATATAGAATAGTCCCACACTGTCATAATAAACGTGTCACCGCCTGATCCATCAGATCTGAGTCGTCCCCCGGTCATATTTGTCGTCAACTTTGCTATGAAAATTGCGACCTCTTCTGATTTGTTTGCTGCCGTGTCCATATAAAGAGTTGTCAATTTATATTTATATTCGCTTACCCATTTAATTTTATACGACAGGCAAGAATTAATCTTATAAGGAGAATGTGGTTTTTTCTGAAATTTAAACAATTGTAACCCTGAACATGGGGATTCTGGTGTGCAGTCAATGAAACACATGAGATTATAACATCCGCAATTACCTGTTCTCGGTTTTCCTGTGAACATTATCAGTATTGTACTAACGCATATGGTAACTCTTAATTTAAAAATACCCCATATTCCGGTATTTTTTTATAACAAAGAGTTCTATGTTTATTTTCAGGTTGCGCAATACATCCCTAGCGGGAACTTTCCAGGTTGTGTAATCCTTGCGTATCGGAAACTTCTGATGCTCCAGAAATGTTTTGTGAATTCCCCCTGAGAAGGAAATGGTTGACTCAAAGATGATAACCGAGAACCGAGGGACACCATGGTGGCATTGAAGCTTTTGTTTGCATTAAATAAACCAAACATACCGTGACTTAGGTCCATAACAACTCTTGTAAGTGAAATGACGAGCGTGCATCGATGTTACTTCAGAGGATGGTCTAGGATTACTTCCACACTGGTAACCAATACTTCCTTATTATTTGGGTGAATTTTATTCATTCCCACTTGGGTGGATATTATTCACTGCCTAAAATTGTAAACAATACTTGATCATCAGCCTTATGTGGAACTACCTGGTAGCATAGTCGGGAGTATGACCTTCCAATTATAATAGATATTCGCCATGTACCAAACTAGGAGAGATATACCTGTGTTGTGCAAATTATTTCTCGGTTTCAAGTGTTGTTTGGCTAATCGTTTTTGCCATTTGGAAGGGATATGATTTATGAAAACAATTAGATTTGTACCTTAATCCATGGTTGTGTAAAGAATTTACTATTAACATTCAACATAGCCTGAGGATCCCCAACATTAGATATGAGAAAACAACCTTTAAATCAAGAATTAAATCCATAGAGCACGAAAATGGGTTTGCAAAGCATTCAACTTACATACCGCCGTAGTCCTCTCCTCCTTCCTCTTACCTCTCAATCGGTTATCGACTTATAGGTAAAACTGGGAACACCGGTCTGCTGTCATACCAACCAAAAAACTAAGAACTAAGGCCATCGTTACCGTAAACAAAGGTATTGGCTATACGTTAATTTTTGTCGTGATATTCAGTTCAATTAGTAAACCGGTGCCTATCGTCTTTCTTGCGGTCTTATAAATTTAATTTGTTAGGTCCATATGACGGTAGTTTATATTTCAAAACAATGTTCCATCATTTATGGTGGGTAATTCTCTCTAAAGGTAGTAAAATAAATTTTAGATAAGGTTAGGCTACAGATATGTAGCATTAAAAAAAAATTGGGTAAAATGTTTGAAGTTCAAAAGTACAAAAGGTTTTTGGTTAGGTATATATGTAGTCCAACTTGATAGATAGATTCCGAGTTGGTGAAACCTTGTATGAGTATGGTTGACTCGATCAATAGTTGGTATGCGCGTAAGGGTCTTTATTTGAGGTTTGGGTTCAATGAAAAAATTATCAAAAGTAAAAGATGTTTGGATGATTACATCTCGTTCGCACTACTTCTTTGATTCTTATCCCCGATTCTTCGTTGTGATGAAAATGTCCGTAGTTCTTCAAGAATATCTTGAAAAGAGGTCTATTTAAAAAACACATGAAATAATGTTAGTAAACCGTAATTCGGATTAGCGGAACAACATTGTCTTTTTTATTGTGATATTCATACTGCGTGAATCTGGATCTTCCAAAATTTAAAATGAAGAGCTTAAACGAAAAGTATTCCCAATTTTCTGACCACATACTCATTACAAAAATGAAATGTGTACTTATTCCCAGACCGAGAGGAAAAATCATTGTTAAAGAATGGTCCTAGTTACAAAAAGAAGGCAAGGCATTTTCGAAATACGTCTCTCCAGGTAAGTTGTAACATTTTTACTGAAACATACCGTGCACTTGTTAAGTCGCGGTTACATCACATATCTCCCGTAAGTTAAAGCATTTCAGGCATACCTAGTAAAGCTATACCACACACCAGTTATCCTAGATCCCCTTAGTGTGTTTCCACCACATACAATGTCGGTTTAATGCCGCGGAATCTTAGACGGTAATGACCCTTGATACATCTGTGCCATCAGTATGTATATGAGATATGCAGTACCATTGGATAATGGCCATATAACTAATCGGATTAGGAATTCATATAGCCATTCCAAGGTCTTTTAGGATTTCATATAGCCATTCAAAGGACTTGTATTTCTGAAAAATAAACTCTGTTGTTAGAGGAGTATAATTTTATTACTCTAAAGTAGTTCGATTAATGAAAAAAAAAACGTTGAGTACCTTCATGGATATTTCAGAAAAATACCTAATACCATTCAAAACGGATTGAGGACCTACAACAATACGAATCAGAAATCAATATTCATATTCATAAATGACATCCAAAGAACATGAAGCACTTCGGTAGCCATATCCTTAAACTTACATACCTCGATAAAAAAATCGATAATATCTCGTCAATTACGTTCGCAAAATCCGTGAATTGTCATCTTACTTTTTGTTCTGTGATGAGAAGATTGTGCTTTGGATACTCACTTTAGAATGCCATATTTAGTTGTCTTGTAATTGGTCGAACACCTAGTAAGATTGAAAACAAAAAGTGATGTACATCAAGCAGTGGGTATGGTGTCTCCTATATATGGCCTTCACTCGAGTTGGTGAGATGGTAAGTCGATGAACTATTGGAGGCATACCAAATGGTTTAGATCATAGTTCTTCTATTTATAGGCCAAAATTTGTGGCATGTACTCTACATCTAGATTAAGTTCGCTGCGTGGTTGGATTTATCTCTGCATTTACGTAACCACCATAATCTTGTAGTATAATAGATGACTTGTAAAGTGGTTATCTCCATATTCGAGGACTGATATGAGTAACCATGTGCTAAACCATATCCGACACCATTCCACAATGGTCATGTCTCTGCTTTAATAGATTCTCTAGAGGTAAAAACTGAGTTGTTTGTTTTACACAATATTTTATATGTCGTGTGATCCGACGCATGGGTAGTTGTGACGTGTGCATGCTGTTGAATATAAAGGTAGCTGCGTTGTTTCTGATTACCTGACATGACATGCCAAAACTACAGTATTTTATATTGAACGGTCAATCCCATATTTTGACAGGAGTACAGCTAGGAGAGAGAGTTGTTTGCCATTACAGAAAGCAGTGGATTTTTGTCAATGTACAGAATGATAAGGCAGTAGCTGTAAAAGAATAGTTATCTTAGGTTCCGATTATAGGTTGCTAGCCAACCTATAACTTCTCTAAGAGCCAACCTTTAACTTCTCTAAGAGACAATCACTGCTCCCAGCGAACCATAACTTCTGTGAAAGGTCCTTTACTATTAACGATTACTATTCCCAGCAAACAACCCAAAACGAAGATAAAATATGTCAGTGATTTTTCACCCGCACTGCAATACTGAGCAGGCCCTTTACGATGAGTACAATCACATAATTGGGGTGAAACGGTTTTTAAAACGTTACCTTACTGTTCACAAACACCCTTTACAGTTTCGCTCACCCCTTGGATGATGGGGAAAGACATATCATCGACACCCCCCTACCATGTTGCATTACTGACATCCGGTCATAAATTTTGCTTTTATTTTATCCTTATTTTCGTACTCCGACTTGCTTAACTGTGGATGCTAATCCATGTCGGCAAGAGGATTGTGCGAAAATGCTTCCCATCTACCGGATTTATACCCCAAAAACATACCCCGCCTATGTGCCCACCCCCTATTGGTCCCCCGAAAGCTTTCCCAGACCCACCATTTCCCATCTACGGCTGTGATCCATGACACATAGGGGTGTATTAAGATGGTGTATGGAACCGGTAGATGGGAAGCAACTTCGAGGATTGTGGTAGGCTAATGAAAGTAACAAGTAGAAAGTTACTTAAAAGGTATGGTTGCTCAAACAAAAAATGTGTTCTCGAATGGGACTGTTTTGTTGCTCAAACACAGTATGGTTGGGTCATATTATGGTATTATCATAGCCTATAATTTGAAAGCATGTTCCTATAATTTGAATTAGTCGTACAATTCTTATATAATTAGCAAATGCGTTTATATGATTAGAAATTTAATAGTGCAATACATATGTTATGCTTACATCATCAAAGCATGTTCCTTTCAAATTGTTCACATAGTGCATTATCCTGAGACTGCAATTGCTTATGTTCTGCAACAAAGCGTGCATCGAAACCTTTGGAATGCATTGCATTCTTTACATTTTAGATAACTAATACCATAATTCCAAAGTGTTTCAAATTGTCTTCATCTTCATGTACTTTCTCGGAGTTACATTTCTTGTTTTGGCAAAAACATCTATGCATCGGACATGTCGCGAATTGATACAAACCATCACCACAACCGTAACAGCTCCCTTTCAACTTCACTCCCATTGATTTAACCGGGTCAGTTGCATCATTGAACCACTCAAAGTAATCACAAATGGGGCTAGAACATGTTAGGAATCTTTTCCCAGCATTATCACCTTCTTTTGCACGAAGAAGTTTTCTGATTCCATTACAAGTTGAGTTTTTGCATCTTGAGTATAGCCAAGGACAATCAATGGCTTCATGATCATCACATTTGTTACACATGGAACATTCCTGACAAATGAATCAAATTCATGATTATCTTGTGTATATGTTCAAATTGGATGTTAAGAAACCGAATAATCATAAGTGTTTTCATAATTGAGCTTCATAATATTACAGGAAATTAAATTAAACAATGGGAAAAAACTCACAATTAAAGTGCTTGAAGTAGCAGCCATTTTCGAAGTTGTCCAAGTTTTGCATCCAAATTCACCTAAAAGATTGATCGAACTTGTCCTAATTAAACTCACCTCACTTTGCACACATCCTTTAAAGAGAGAGACACACTACACCGTTTAAAGAGAGAGACACACTACACCGTAATTTATAGAAATATGGGTGAAAAAACAAGAAGATGACCGTTTGAAAAGTCCCAAAATAAAATGAGAACGGTCGTGCGCCGAAAACTCCGAATCTTTGTGCCATAATATAGTTTGGATTTTTTAAAGGTTAGGTTTTTAATTTATGTTGGGTACAATGCAACATCGACCCAATTAAATTTATTGGGTGTTGTTTGAATAAGGTCGAATGAATTACATTGGCCAACTATGATTTGATTAAATCAACAAGTAACTCGGGGCGGAGCGTTGAACGCAGTTATTATCGACATATAACGTTTGAAAGTTATAGATCATTTTTGAGAATAAGGAATTCATACCCGTGGAACGATACCGAAGGCTCAAAACCGTTAAAGGTTAGGTTTTTAATTTATGTTGGGTACAATGCAACATCGACCCAATTAAATTTATTGGGTGTTGTTTGAATAAGGTCGAATGAATTACATTGGCCAACTATGATCTCGATTAAATCAACAAGTAACACGGGGCCGGAGCGTTGAACAGGTTATTATCGACATATAACGTTTGAAAGTTATAGATCATTTTTCGAATAAGGAATTCATACCCGTGGAAACGATCTGAAGGCTCAAAACCGTTAAAGGTTAGGTTTTTAATTTATGTTGGGTACAATGCAACATCGACCCAATTAAATTTATTGGGTGTTGTTTGAATAAGGTCGAATGAATTACATTGGCCAACTATGATCTCAAAACCGGGTCGTTATAATGACACGATACAAACCCCAATATGGTTGCAACATATTCTCGTATTATCATATGGTCTATACTTTTATAATTAGCCCGACTCATGGCAAATTACAACAGTATAGAGGTTTCTATAAATTTGAAATTTTATAGAAACCTCATAAGTGGTGCTTACAAATCATGTTCCTTGGGAATTTTGCACGTACTGCATATGCCCGAATACGATGTGTTGTGCAATAAAGCGTGCATCAGAAACCCACCGGAATGCATTCCATGGTTTAGAGCAACTGCAGTGTTGCGATCAAAACCAAAGACAAAAGAGCCAAAAAAAGACTAAATTTTGGGTTTAGTCGGTGTTTAAACACTACGGGGGAAAGAGTAAAATTGGTGGGGCTCAACTTAAAGTTGCGCCTGATTGAGGCGTAATGTTAACTTGCGCCCCATCCTTTTGTTTTATTTAACTCTTAGTTGCGCCCCAAATATATTTCTTTTTTGTCTTCTATCGACGGAAGTAGTTATAAATTACGCCTGTTCGGGCTTA
This sequence comes from Papaver armeniacum, assembly GCA_023531295.1. NCBI lineage: Eukaryota > Viridiplantae > Streptophyta > Magnoliopsida > Ranunculales > Papaveraceae > Papaver > Papaver armeniacum. Next base: position 56,741 of record JAJJWW010003896.1, read on the forward strand.
ACTTTAAGTTACGCCCGACTAAAATCAAACTAAACACTATATTTGTTATGGTTTTTAGTTTTTGTCCTGTCTTTGATCTTTACTCCTTCTCCATCAATCGTCTGTTTTTGGACCAAAATTTTAGGTTTTGGTCTCCCACTGTGGATGCTCTTACATATTAGATAACTATTTAGTGCCGACACTAGCTAAAAGATGCCCTTTTTGAATTAATCGTCCTGATTGACAAAGACCCCGAGGAGGTACATGGCGTATTTAATTGGAAGATGTGTACATAGCGTTTCACCTGACCTATAAAATTTATTGGGAATCTAATTCAAGAAGTTTTTTTACACGCTACATACCCCAATACTCGAAAATGGAATATCATAATTGTGTAAGCCTTTGTTTTCCGGTGGTCTCGTTCAATCACACCGTAACGTGGGCCATATTTCCTTTAAGGCCAAATGGTTAATGGGTGTTGTGACGGGTGTCTCCCATCTAGTATAAAGGTGTGTCCAAGAGGTTTTTGCATAGACTCCCTTTTGGGTCGATGCGGTGTACCACCCGGTGACCGATCCAGCTGCAGTTCATGCGAGACAATGTTAAAACTCATAACTCATTTCCATAGTGGTGATTCACTCATATTGAATGACACTGTCGGGTTGACCGATGTGCGCTGACTAGACGTATCACAGCTATTCATCAATCAGTCTGCCATGCTTCCAAAAAAACAAAAATCAATGTGACTGCCATTCATATTTTTGGGGTTACAACCCAGCACAAGAAGACCTATTTGTGGTGGTGCTAATCTAATGGGTGGGTGGTAAAAGTTAAGAGGCATTTCATGAACACCAAGAACATCTCCGATGCTAGAGGTCAAGGTCATCCTATGTGAATGTCTTATTTATACCTTTTGGTTGTGGGTAAGTTACTACATGACAAAAATAAATAAAGTTAACACTCTCTACCTAAATTGCATCTCCAATGCCAAGGGTCCTATTTAACACTTTTTATTTAAATTTTAAAAAAAAAGGCCGTCTGGACTTATGACCTAATGTCAGGCAGAAAGTCTTATTTTGACTTTATCCTTTACCTCAACCTTAGCCATGTCATCTTTTCTATGACCCTCACCTTTGCATTGGAGATAAACTTTGGTGAAAAGGATATTAAATCCTATGTGTCATACTAATTTAAGACCTCTACCCCTTGCATTGGAGATGCTATAATCTATCTTTTAATCCGGATTGTTTACATAGATCAGATCCACGTGTTTTATGTTTGTGGTTTGTTACGACCTTTGCGTGGTTGATGTTTTTATTTAGGTTCATCTATGTCTTCAACTTAATGCACTTCATGGTCATCTCAAGTCACACCCTTCTCAACATACCATCTCTTTTATACTATAAATAGAAGAGAATAGAAGACCCCTTCTATTAACAAGTCTATCAACTTATATCCTCTAAACGAGAAGGTCTTATATCCTCTAAAATGAAGGTCCCTTCTATCAACAACTCCATCCACATTTGGTTCCATACATCGATAGCTTCATACCCCTTCGATTAAGTACTCTATCTACTTATATCCTCTTAACATACCAAAAATAATCAACATTTCAGGTGATGGATCCCCAGAACCAGCCCGGTTCTCGATGTACCCATTGGCTATAACGACTACCCCAAAACTCAAATGCGGGTCTATCGGTCCTCGTCACGTACTGCAATTGACGAACGATTGCGGTCTCTTACAATTGTCCAATGCATACGAGTCGAACAAGGTTGGATAATATGCGATGAGTTGGTCGATGCCAAGGAAGAGCATTTGGCGCTTTACCATCGTTGTCGCACTCGGGCATTGGTTTCCCCCTCCCAATAACGGACTACAACGCAAACTCATACGAAAACCTGCGAGTCTTTGATTTTGAGGATTCGATCTCTAAACGAGCGAATTCGTGGCCGTTTGGATGACCGAGTTTTTGAGATGCAAAACCAGGCCACCGTGTGGAGATACTTGCTAGACAGGGTTGGAGGGTCAAGGCGGTTTATGGCATGAGAGAGCAGCGAGAGGTGGTTAGACGTAGGGTGTACCCATCTAGGACCGCACGAACACCGGGAAAGGGTTGCGATGAGTCGCAGAGATAAAAACCTTGAGTATTGTTTTAGTCACACATCCGTGTGACAGTCGTTCGATCTGGTGGTTGGTGTGTTAGCTCCGATTAAAATTTTCTCGTTTGTTGTCCAATTATCTTATTTTCCAGTAATGAAATGCGTGCATGTAGTTGTAGAAATCAAGTTTAATTTCCAAACATAACTGGTAATATAACAAAAGGTAACTGGTTGAGATAATAGGTAAATTTTAGCCCAAATAGTTGACGGCCCTCCCGACTCTCCATTGTTCCTCTTCCATGTTCATCTTTTTTACGCGTCATACATGTGCAGATAAAAAAAATCGAAGCTGCTGGAGTCTTGAGTGTTTCCGACCATTGATTAACAATATAAAATATATAGTAGCTGGGTTGGTTGAGGGATTGGTATGTTCAAGTTAATATAAAATTCTTTGGGTAGGTTGAGGGATTGGTTCACATAACTTTATCACCCAAAAAGATCCCACCTAAATATTGTAGTGGGTTTTTTAAGCATGGCCATTACGTGGCCATATATGTGACACGTGTGCGATTTGAAGCCTACACCACAACTACAACCTGAAACATCACTCGCTTTGTCGTCTTCTTTAGCTTGATCTCCTTCTTTCGTGCCTTCCTTCTACATCTGTGACTCCATCTTGTTCAATCCTGCAGCACAGGCCTTACTTCGCTTTACTCCAGAGAAAGGTGAGTACCTTGAAACGCAAAGTTCGCTATACATTATTAGTTTCTTTTTACACCGATACCTTCTAATTAGGGTTCGTCCCTCGATTCCGTTTCCTTCCCAGAAATACAAATTTTTGTTTCTTTCATGAACAATAGGGTTTAATTTCAATAGCCTTTCTAGTTAAATCGTCCGCAAATGAGTATAATTTGGTTTCCATTTTCTAGGGTTTCTTATGTTCCTCTTCGATTCTTTGTTGTACGGTATATTTTCGACAGTTCCATCCTATTCTCGTATTTATGTTATTTATTTCCCTCCTCGATCCGTTAAGTAGATAAATTCTAGGGTTTTTGTAACTTTCGGGGAATTCAAATTTTGGGTATGCTTATCCGTTAGGGTGTATTGAGTAATTCTTGGGTATTTTGGTTGTTGGTGGGATACAAAATGTTGAGATTCCATTTGGTTATCCATTCTTCTCGGTTTTACATCTAAGTTCCCTTGATTAATTGATGTGGCGGAATGAAAGGGTATTTTGGTTCTCGTATTGTGTTTGCCTAAATTTAATGTCACCCAGGGGTTTATGAAATTATTCTACATTGATCCAATTAGGTCGTAAATTTTAAAAATAAGGTTTTATTTGATCTGCAGAATTTATATGCGATTGGCTCGTAAGTATAATCCTTGAACAAACATTTTTGAAACAGAAATAAATGTGACTGGTGGGTAAGGTTAGCATAATCCTCCAACCGCATTTTGAAAACAGAAATACATGCAAGTGAGGGGTAATTTCTTAGTTGACAATGTGTATCAGGATAGTTGAATATATCAACTAATAGTTGAATACTTATAAATAAATTACAATTTTTCTAATTCTGGTCCCAACCTTAATGATCGGTTTGGAAGGCGTAAGCTGGATGTATTACATTATCAATTTTTGGTTTATATATACGTTTGTATTATTTCTATTCATTACACATAAGTAGTAATGGTCTGTCCAAAGACTATGTGCCGGAAGTTAGGAATTGACCATGTTTTCCTTATGTAATCATGGTCACTTAGGCGGAGATGTCGTTGTCCTTTGACGGTCGGGAGGCTGCTTAGGTTTGTTGCATGGCCTAAAGACAGAGCCATCCGCATGATCAAAAATCACATATTACGGCTAAAATTCGACAGGGACAGGTGGAAGAGGAACTACATTTTTTTGTAATTCGTAGACACATTGTTATTGTTGATGATAGGGTGTAGAATACATCCTATTTACTATCTATTGTTTATGCTTTATGTGCTATTTTTCTTGTAAATTATGTATTTTACGCTTGTTTTGAGTTTTGTAGCTACTTTGGAGTCACACGGAGGAAAAGAAGAAGAAATTACTCTATTTGAGCCAAAAGGGCAAAATTGTCATTTTCAGTGGGTGAACACTATCTGGAGCCCAGTCAAGGTTAAGGGGCTCTCATTCAGGGTACCCCTTATCACTCAGCAGTGGGTGTTACTGTAGTTGCGGGAAATCCCACACTACACCCCTTACTCAATTTTGCTTAATTAATCCATTGAAAGATGTAAGATCAAGTACATTTATTGATTGAGAGAAAATAGAATTACACTTAGAAATTAAAGCACTCTTAAACTTTCTCTCTCCTATTGACTTGCTTAACAATTCCAAAAAGATCTCCCCTCACCACAGATTCACTCAGCCCTTTATATAGGGTAATACATAGTGGAAGACAAACTAAGCTATCCTTTATTTTCGGGAATGTCCCGCGAAGTGTCATGAGATGCACAAACATTCGTTTTCGCGACACTTCTTACCCCTCGCCAGGTTTCACGTCTTCTTTATGTTTTGCTTGTCGTTATTCATTGCGTTGTTTATTTTAGCTCCTGCGACTCCTTCGCGACACCGTCGTTTATTAATCCCGCGAGCCTTGTCTGTTGCGATATTATGATCCTACATCTTGCCTCTTTTTCCTTGAATATTGCTTGTAGAGCGATTTTTAAGGAAAAATCTCATTAGTGATAATCTTTGATCTTTGTTAATGAAGGAACGAGCGGAAGAATACTTTGGTCTTAAAAGTACGTACTTGCCTCTATTCTTTTGCGATGTTAGAAGTGTCATTTCTTGCCTCATGAATTACGAGAAAATAATCAATTTCGCAATTTCTCCTCGCCTTTATTAGGAAATACGTTGTATACTTGGATTCTACTAAAGTTCTTTCCGTCGATTTCCTTGGATTTAGCAAGTGACCGTTTACACGTGTCTATATTTACCTCTTTTTACCGGTGCATTTAATGTTATCCGGTCATAACATTTTTCTCATCTATTTATAGGAGCATCCCTGTGAAAAATTTTCCTTTCCCTTTTCATCTTCTTCATCGTCTGCAAGTGTTCTTCTTCTTCATCGTTACGCAAGTGTTTGCCTATTGTTGTCTCTTTACCGTCTTCTTCACCACTTTAGCTATTCCCTACGAGTTGTTATTCTCATGGCGTCCGGTTTGTTAATTTTGCCATATCTGGCTGATTTTGTGGTTGATCAAATTTGAGATTAGCTTTCCTTGTTGAAATCACACTTTGGTAGGATTAACTTTGTAGTTCTCTTTCTCGCCATTGTTGTTTAGCAAGAACCAAACCCGAACTAAATTTATCGTGAAGGACCCTCTTCTTTCTTTGGGCTCGCCATCGAAATCTACTTCGCAACAGAATCCCTCACACAACCAAAGCCCACTTCGCGAGCAAAATCTATGGCTACAAAAAGACAGTCTGAAGTGACAAGGTATTCAAGAAACATTTGTTTTTTATTAACAATACGTTGTTGCCTCTGTTTCTTATTTAATTTGTCATTCCAGGATGATAAAACTACCGGTCATGCTCCCAAAGGCTTCGCTACTCCAAACTGTTACCCCCAACGTTCCATTTCCTTCATTCACACCTTCGTCTCCTCGCTGCGAAATCTTCGCAAGATAATTTTGTGCCCCTTTCCCCGGTAATATTGCCAACGACAATATTTCTATACCTCAACTCCTCATAGACCAAGTTCCTTATAACTTTGTCCTACTACAAACGATCTTATACCTCCTCCCCGCTATCAATGTCCCCGCTATTTCTCCAATCACTTCTCTCCCCGAAACCTCCTCTTCTCATGAGGTTCCTTTGACAAAGGACGACTCGTCTTCTTTGTTTGAACAAATTCCTCTAACTGCGGAAAATTTGGAGGGGATAGATGTGGCCTTTAAGGTCCTTTCTGATCTCGTGAATGATGCCAAAAAGACTTCTGCTGATCCTGTCAAATCTAATGTCTGCGAGATTTTAAGTAAGCATCTTGGTCCTGATAGGATCTCGCAAACATCTTTAATTCAAGAGATTAATAAGTCAAGGATGATCTCAAGTTATGGCATGAAGTGCAATAATCTCCACCTTGAAAATCAAAAATTTCTCGTATCTCACTATATCGTGATAATCTTCGCAAGAAGAATGAAGAATTAAAAGGTATATTATCGCCACCCCTTTTTTTTTTTTTTTTTTTTTTTTTTTTTACAACTCAAACCCTTGCTCGTCCTCAAAGTATTAAACCAGAAACGAATAATGGAGATATATCGACGGAGTCTATCGTTGAAGAAGTTCGAGTTGAAAGAGATGCTTGGATAGAGCAAGTATAATCTCTTAGATAATCTTCATACCTATGCGGTGATCAAATAAATAACTTGTCTAAAGAGAATTTTGATTTATCGCAAAAGCAAGTCTCATTAAGTAATGACTTATCTCGCCTCTCTTATTCTTTGACTAAAACTAATTTGGAGTTGGAAACTTTATCGGGATGAGAATCGAACTCTTTCTCAAGAGAAACGTTCTCTGTTGAATAAGATGGCGAGCTACTCGCAGCTGATATAATGCTTGTCAAAAGTTATGTGAAGAACAAGAACAAGCTAAACATACTTTGAAAAACCAACTTGAAGAAATTTCTTTGAGAGAGATAAACTTATTCAAGGTAGAATAACTTTGAGTGTAAAAGCGAAGCAATTCCAAGAACAATGTGCCAAATTAGAAAAATCCAATTCTACTCTTGCGACCAAAAAGAAAATTCCATACTTGTTTCCAATGAAAAGAATTTGCGATCTCGATTGAAAGGCTTAGTTGGAGATTCATTCGATGATGTCATGGACTGTTTGGGGAATAACCCAGACTTTAATTCAACATCTTACTTCTCAAAAGGAAGGTAGTCAAATTATTTGACTATCTTAATTTATTTATTTATTCCATGAATGCTTTATTACCCTAAAAATGCCAATAATGTTCGATAAGAATTTTCTCTGATCTTGTGTATTTGTTATGCAGACTCTGAGAGAAAGCTTCGCTCCACTATCTCCACCCTCAGGTCTGATTATTCTAAAATTCGCAAGGAAAACGGACTACTCGCCGCGTCTCTTGCTCGTTCGCGACCGTGCAGAGCGAAGGTTTGATTATATGTCTTATTGTAAGGACATTGATAGTAAGAATCGTCAAAAGGCATTGCTCGCCAATTCCCTCTTAAAGCGGAAGTTCTTGTGAATGATATTTTTTGTCGAAGTCTCTTAATCCTATTCATGTCGATCCTTTGGAAGTAAGTGATGATGAAGTTCCTAATTCTCCAGATAGTGATTATGAATATGAAAGCAGCGAAGATCTCCCTGATAAGGAAGTAGTCGATGAAGATCCAAATAGAAAGACTCGATGAAAATCCGATGAATCAAGCGAGAACGAAGGTGATGAAAACATTTCGATGAAAATCCACCAACTGAAGGAGGCGAAGGCGATAAAGGCGCGAAAAGTCTCAACCATCCTCTCGTATTTGATAATCTTTGATGTAGAGAGTTAAATTCTCTTTGTAACTTGCCAGAATTCCTTTTTGTGTGAATGATTTAACTCTTTGATTGAGTAATTCCCATATTTCTTTCTTCCTTTCTTAGTTAAGACAACCTTGCGAGCATGTTCGCTCATTGAATTTTTTTATTAAGTAAAACCATCCCAATCAGGGATTTGATCTTAATTCTTCTTACTGCGACAAGGTCGCAGGCCGCCTTTACATTTTCATGCAATGGTCCATTGACCTTACCTTATCATTTTTGTGTGGTCTTCCAAGTTAGACCTCCCTAATTAGAGGTCTTCACACCTTTTATTGCGACAAAATCGCAGGACGTCTTTACACTTGCATTTAAAGACCCATTGATCTTGCCTTATCATTTTCCAAGTATTTTTGCCTCTGCAGGATGTTTTAGCTGCGACAATATGACAGGCCTAGATATCCTTGCGAACATAAAGTCCCATGACATTGCCGTCTTGCGACGAAATCGCAGGACGTCCGTACACTTTCGTGTAAAGACCCATTGATCTCGCCTTACCCTCGCGTTAGTATTATTGCCTCTGCAGGATCATTGCACAAATATGACGAGCCTAAATTTTCTTGCGAAAATATAGCCTTATGACATTTGCTTATGTTTTGACACTCCCCCTAATGGAGAGCGTCGCCCTTATCATCTCCGATTTGCCCCTTCAAGGAGGCGAAACATCGGCCATACAAGACTAGCTCCTCCCATCCGGTCTTAACAACAACCAAGTTGTTTTCGTGACCTCTTATCCCTTATACCTATATGGTTTATGGTTACGAGACTGCACCCTAAGTGGAGTTTTCTTGGGCGAGTGCAACATATGCCAAGACTTGCCAAGAATGGCCAGGGGTAGGTTCATCCATCCCGGGCACTCGCTCAACCGTGTACCTCGGCGCCTTGAGCATACACCGACTCCTTGGAAGAGACCCTCGGCCGCCCAACCGTGGTATAACCTTATATATATAGTTGGGAATCCAAGGTACCTCTCCTAGGATAGGCTTTCATGGGCCCCAAATTTTCATGACTCGAGCTTGGGAGCGGTGTAACCTTCCCCCGAGCCATGTCGAGAGATACCCCCTTATATGACGCACTTTAGGTCTTACATTTGCCTCTTACGAAATGTTATTCGCGAACTAGGGTGTACGCCATAAAGGTTCGTCCCATTCATTCATTCTTTTATTCAATCATTCTTCATCATTTGCTAGTTTTCTTGCGAGATATTCGCCGATTAATTCATTTAATCATTCATTATCTCTTGTTGTTTTGTTAAGCCATTCATGACTTTTTGTTATTCTTGTCGCGAGATCTTCGCGGATTTTCTCTGCATTTTATTGAATGTCGTAAATATTTTGCAAAGAAGTACTTCCTCTTGATTCATTTTTCCTCTCTCGTTTTTACGGGTAATACTTCTTTAGATATAATCTATTCCATGGTCTATCCAATTTTTGTCCCATATCTTTTCCTTGGGATCCATCAATCTATATGCCCCCGTACCAACTACCTCTTTGATGATATAAGGTCCATCCCATTTTCTCGCCAACTTGCCTCCACTTTCACGTTGATATGTTGGGGTTTCTCATAACACCAAGTCTCTGGTTGGAACTCACGTATTTTTACACGCTTGTTATATTCTCTAGCCAGTCTTCTTGATAATTCTCCATGTGTCGCAATGCCTTTTCTCGTTTTTCTTCCAATTCATCCAACTTGATTAGAATGTTGCCTGCGCTAAGATTTTCTCCCAAACCTCTTTTTGGTTGTCGGAATCACGACCTCGTTGGGAGTCTTTGCTTCGACTCCGTAAGTTAAGCAAAAAGGGGACATTCGTGGCTTCTCTTCTAGTTGTATTATAAGCCCATACTGCATTGGGTACTTGTTCACACCATCCCCTATTGTGTCCTTCCAACTTTTTCTTCAATATATCGGCAATTGTTTTGTTTGTTGCCTCCGCTTGGCCATTAGCTTGTGGATATAATGGAGTTGATTTTCCACATCTTATCTGAAATGCATTAAGCAGCAGCTCTATATTTTGTCCTTCAAATCGCTTCCCATTATCGGATACCAATTGTGCGGGATCCCAAATCTGCATATAATATTTTCAAATATGAAAGTAAAAACATCCTTATCGCGAATGTCTTTGGACCGCTTTCACCTCTCGCCCATTTTGTGAAATAGTCATTTGCGACAATTAAGTACCTTCTTTGTCACATTCTGGTAAAAATGGTCCCACAATATCTAAACCCCATTTTCCAAAAGGCCACACACTTCTCGAAGAATTTAACAGTGCTCTGGTGCATGTATCTTCTTCCCATGTCTTTGACAATCTTCGCAGTAATGTCCTGGATATCGCTCTCGCGTCCTCATGCATATATGGCCAATAATATCCTTGCGTCTTTGCCTTATATGCCAAAGATCTCCCGCCCTGTGATTTCCGGCATCCCCACTATGCAAAGCATCTTCAATATGGTTTCCCCTTCTTTCCTTGTTAGACATCGAAGCGAAGGCCCCTCAAAAGATCGCCGATAAAGCACGCCATCTCGTAATTCATAATTTGTTGCCCGACTCTTTAATTTGTGTGCTTCCAATCTATTTCTTGGTACCTCTCCATTCATTAAGTACGCATGAAGTTCTACTCTCCAGTCTTCCTCGCGACATTGCATTTCATCTACCACCATCATTATATCTGCTTCTTGTCCTTCCTCTTTATTAATTGATGGCGCCAGTAACGTCTGTATTTTGATATTCCTCGCAATCGGGTCTGTCATCATACTTGATATAAAGGCAAAAGCGTCTGCGAGTCTATTATCTCTCCTTGATATGTGCCTCCATTTTATTCTCGGTATCTGTGCCGACAATTCTTTGACATGCTTCTTATACTTTTTCAAAGATGGATTATTTGTAGTGTATTTCTCTGTTACTTGGTGAATTGCTAGTTGCGAATCACTGGTAATCCGTATATTCTCCAATTTCATTTCTATTGCAAGTCGTGAGCATGTATTATAGCTTCATACTGTTTCATTATTCGTGGATTCAAACTCCAATCTAAAAGAGAAAGCTAATTTATTGCCTTACAGCGAAATCATAACAATTCCCACTCCATTTCCTTCTCCATTTGATGATCCATCTACTAATATTTCCCACCTATCCAAGCTCGGTTAGCAGGGTCTTTTGGGTCTCCATACTCTTCTTCTACATCCATCATCTCATCTATCGTCGTCTTCTTCCAAGGGAAATTCTGCTAAAAAATCTGCGACAACCTGTGACCTAGTTGAGGATAATATCTCATATTTGAGCTTACAATGGCTTATTTGAGCATTCCATCTTTCAACTCTTCCCGATCTTTTTGAGTGTTTCATCACTGACTCGATTGGTATTCTCGTTACTACTTTAATAGTATGCGCTTGAAAATATATGCGAAGCTTGAACGTTGCATAAACTAATGCCAGGATTAATTTTTCGATCTTGAATAATTTCTTTCACAAAGCATTAAAAGTTTTCTTGATATAATAGATTGGTTTCTCTACTCCTGCGTCCGTTCGTCAGTAGAATCGCACTTAAAGCATGCGAAGTTGTCGCGAGGTATATTAATAATTCCTCTCCCGGTTCTCGCTTCCGCATAATGGATATATCCATTAAATGCTCTTTGATCCCTTGTAAAGCCTTTTCACATTCGTGTCCACTTAAATTTCGATCCTTTTTTTCAAAATTTGAAAAAGTGTTTACACTTATCGGATGACCGCGAGATGAACCTTTCTAGTGATGCTAACAATCCATTCACTTTTGAACATCCTTTACTGTCGCAGGTGTCGGCATATCGCGAACTGCTTTTACTTTTTCCGGGTCAACATGTATTCCTTCCTTTGATACAATGTAACCCAAGAACTTCCCTGACGCAACCCCGAAGGTACATTTTTCTGGATTTACTTTGATGTTAAAACGCCTCATTTGCTCAAAAATTTCTTTTAGGTCTCGTACGTGATCTTCTCGCCTTCTTACTTTTTACCAAACATGTCATCTACGTATACCTCTAGTGTTTTATGTATCCATTCTGCGAATACCTCTTCTACCATCCTTTGATACGTTGCTCCAAAGCATTTCGCAGACAAACGGCATTTTAGTATAGCAAAGTATAATCCTCTTGGAGCGAAGAAAGCAAGATGCTCTTGATCTTCCTCGGCAAGTGGAATCTGGTTGTAACCTTTGTACCCGTCCGTAGATGATATTCTTTCATTCCCGCCGCCGATTCGACTAGTTGTGGAATATCCGGCAATGGAAAACTGTCTTTAGGGCACGCTTTATTTAAATCGTGAAATCAATGCAAATCCTTATTCCCTTGTTTTTCTTGAACTATAACCATATTCGCTATCCATTCAGGATATTTTGCTTGTCGATAATCCCCGCATCCAAGATCTTCTGCAGCTTCTTCTTCTATCTCGAGGGTGATATCTTTGTTGCTATCTTTCTAATTCTTTGTTTAAATGGCTTCACATTTTTATCAATTTCTAACTTGTGACAAGCTATCGACGGATCTATACCAGGCATTTCATCCATATCCCACGCGAAGATGTCTTTATAATCTCGCAACAGATCGACATTTCTTTTTCTTCATCCGCTTCCATGTTAGTTCCAATCTTTAGCATCTTGGGTTTTTCCTTAGTTCCAATATTCACTTCATGTGGTTTGTTCTCCGCCGCGACGTAATCGGGGGTTGGTTCTCCCATGGGGGTTGGTCCTTTTGGCTCTTTCGCAAGATCATTTTCTTCTCCCGAGGTCTCGCTAGGTATGCCTTTTCCTTCCTTTGCTCTTATCATGTAAACCCTGAACTCTTCTTCCTTCTTAGCCGCCCTCGCCATCTTTTTGCAGTGCTTTGATATATTCTTTCGCTTGTTCACTTGTTCCTCGCAACACTTTACTTCATTTTGATAATATATTCTTCCTTTAGCAGTATCCCCTTTGATCTCGCCTATTCCAGTTGGTGTAGGAAACTTGATACATTGATGAAGCGCCGACGCCACAGACTTTTATTGCATGTACCCATGGTCTTCCTAGTAATAAGTTATACGGTGATTCCATATCTACTACGCTCAATGTCACCTGTGTTTCGATTCTTCCTAATGGAATACGTATTTTTATCTCCCCTCTAACTTTTGTTATGGATTTACCAAAACCTTGAATATTGTATGCCGCGAAAGTCATATCTTCGTCTTTATATCCCATCTTTTTGTAAGCGTGATAGAATATGATGTTCACCAGACTCCCTGTATCAATTAAAACTCCATTCACCACCCATGTTTTCACCGTGTTCTCCGATTCCTCTCCTTCCTTATACGCGTTAATTGCGATCACCAATGGAGATGTGTGATCCAAATTTTCTTTGGATATTTCCCCCGCCGTGAATGTTATCTCTTGCTTTTCCCAATCCTTTAAAGGTGATGTTATTTCTATATCCGTAATCTTCTTTCCTTCAAAATCTCGTTTGTGTATTCTTCCTCCGGTATTTTCATGAAATTCGCTAATCATTACTCTTGTATCTCGTGTTGTATGCCATATCTTTTTCATCCGATTTAAGATTTTCCTTTCTCATTTTCTGATTCAAACAACTTTAATTGCAATCTTCTCTCTTTTACCAATGATCGTCCCTGTTTCTAGCGCATATGTAGTTGCAGGAAATCCCACACTACACCCCTTACTCAATTTTGCTTAATTAATCCATTGAAAGATGTAAGATCAAGTACATTTATTGATTGAGAGAAAATAGAATTACACTTAGAAATTAAAGCACTCTTAAACTTTCTCTCTCCTATTGACTTGCTTAACAATTCCAAAAAAATCTCCCCTCACCACAGATTCACTCAGCCCTTTATATAGGGTAATACATAGTGGAAGACAAACTAAGCTATCCTTTATTTTAGGAATATCCCGCGAAGTGTCGCAGATGCACAAACATTCGTTTCGCGACACTTCTTACCCCTCGCCAGGTTTCACGTCTTCTTTATGTTTTGCTTGTCGTTATTCATTGCGTCGTTTATTTTAGCTCCTGCGACACCGTCGTTTATTAATCCCGCGAGCCTTGTATGTTGCGATATTATGATCTTACAGTTACTAACACCAGGTAGCCCTTATCCAGAGGATGGTTATGCTGGATAGCATCCAATTGGGTCGGTCCTATCCATGGCTCGGATCCGGATCCAAACCCGAAACCGGATCCAAACCCAGCTTTCATACCCCAACCGTAAACTCGAGAAATTCATTTCAATCATTTTTTCACACCTGAACATGAAATCAAGATACAGAAGCGCAGCCCTAAGCATCGAGAGAAATCGAGAAGAATGAGAGCTGATGATGAAATTGAAAAGCAGTCATGGCTGCTGTTGAAACCAGAAATCGAGAAATTGAGATGGGTTTGATATGAAGCTACAGCAGAATGAAATCGGGGATGAGATTGCTGTTGGGTCTGTGAATCGAGATGATGGCTAGTCGATTGAAGAAATTGGTAAAGTTTGATGTGGCTGTAATCGGGTAATATCTGGAGGTGATGTTGATGGCTGTTGCTGTGGAATCGATAATGGGTTTCGATTGAAAAGACTCGGGGAAGAAGAGATGCAGAAATTGATGGTGTTGGTGTTTGACGAAGAGTAATTGGAGTTCTCTGGCTCAAAGAATTGGGCTGAGTTGAAGATTGACAAGATTGACAGAGAAGAAGAAATGGGGAGAAATTCTAAGTTAGGGTTTTTGTAGATCGAATGGGTTCTGCCAAGATTGAAATGGGTTTGTGTCTATGATCGAGTTGGTTGTTGCTGTTGAATTAAGATGGTTGAATTTGAAGAATCAGGAGCTCAAGATGGAACGGGAGTTGGGCTATTTATACTGACCAAGAAGTGTTCTTTGTTTTGGTTGATTTGTGACAAGTATATAGCATAGGTTGATGGAGATTTGAAATCCTTGATGGAATTCAAGTGTTGCTTGAAGAATTGGTGTCATGGGTATTTGGTGACTTAGATGAATGCTAAGACAGGTGACAAGACAATGTTGATGCTAGAGAGTATTGGCACTGGAAATGGCAATTTGTTGCAGGTGATGGTACTAGTTCTTAGCTGCAAGCAATGGAACTAAGCAGGTACAGTGGCAGGTGTAATGATGCTGAGACAATGGAGATGTTACAGAGGTGGTTGTGTCACAGTGCTGGCAGATTGAAGAGAAGGTGATGAAATTATGGTTGCAATCAAGGGTTGTTTGTGGCTAGCTTAAGTGGGAGTGAAGTTGCAGTGCAATAGTGGACTGTAAGGTGGCTAGAGGTGCAGATCAAAGAGTTATGATGTTCAGTTGTTGGAATTGGATCTGACAAGAGTGGAAGTATGAGGTGTTACAGGCAGGGATGGTTGCTGCTAAGCTGGTTGTGTGCAAGGTGGTGAGACCGAGTTGGGGTTCAGTGTAGGCTATGTATGGCACTGGTGCTTTGAGGCTTAAGTAATAGTTGCAGTTGGACTGAATGTAGCAGCAAAGCGACTGAGATTAAAGGGAAGATGGAACTGAGTTGTGAATTTGTGGCAGTGTTGCAGGGGTTATCTATCTTGGTGGGATTGAATGCAAAGGCTTGGTTGGCTGAGAGTAACATGGAAGAGGAGGAATGAATGTGGTGGTTATGGACTTGAACTGATGGTGTTGTGTAGCTACAGATTGGTTGAAATAGTTACAGGATGGAACTGCAGGATACAGCCATCTGGGCTGTGCAAAAGGGAAGGCAATACAGGGCCATCTTGGCCGTGACTTACACTGGCCTGTGCAAAGTGGCCTGGACTGACTCGGGTCAACTGACTTAGTGACTCCGAGTTGACTCAGTGACTCAGCCGATTAAGACCACTCAGCCTTGACTAAGAAGCTGACTTGGTAGCTGACTCTCCTACATTGACTGACGGTTGACCTTTTTGACCGTTAGTCCTAACGGTGGACTGACGGAATATTCCGTCGAATATTCCACTGACGGAGAAATTTTTAGGTTGCCGGCGGTGACTATTCCGGCCGGATTCCGGCCATAATACCAGTTTTCCGGCGACCAAAATTAAAGAATTTCGTGTGGATTCTTCTCATGGGTGTGAAGACTTAGATTTGGAAATTGGATGAAAATTTGTGGAGAATTCTCTAGAATCATCTAAACTCATGGGTTTGTGGAATTGGGCTAAAATTTGGAAAGAGAAGATGGAAGATTTGAGAAAGGCTTGGATTTGGAAATTGATTTGCTAAAGGAAAAGGATTCTATTCCTTGGAAGATTTGGAGAATATTGAAGCCTATAAATAGAGAAGTTTTCTACATCTTTTACACACCTCTCTACACACACAACACTTCTCTTTTCTTTATTCTTTGTGTGAACTCCTTAACATGAGTAGCTAATTTTATTATTGATTGAGGATGAATTCCTAGTTCTTAACATGTTTTGAGTTTTGTTTTCAATTCTATCTTGAAGTTTTTCACATGATTATCGTTTGTTTTTACTAATAGGAATGATCTTAAAGACATTCATGATTGATTGATAGATTGTTTGGGTGGCCAACTAAATTGATTTGTCGATTTAATCTAATGCTAGTGAAAGTTAGGGGATAAGTAATCGTTTCTTGACTCTTTACATAAGTAGCAAACACGAGACCTTGCGGAGGGATTCCGTGGAGCAATTGTGTGTAGAAACAACGCTAGAAAGTGAACCAAGCGAACCGAGTTTAACTACTAGTACTAAACCTAAATTCATAAATCTTAATGCATTCAGAGGAATTACATCTTGTAAGCGAACCTCGGGGTGGTTCTTTTGAATAGAATCGATAACTAAGCGGACTGTTACTCGGTGAAATTAGGGATTTTGGGGCTAGCTAAGCGGACTGCTATCCTACGGTTGGTGATAATCTGTGACTAATAACAAGTAGAAAAGAACATAACTTTAATCATTGTTTTGCAACGAAGAAGGATTCCTTGATCTTGTCTCTCTTATTGCTTTCAACTTTATCTTTTAATTGCTTTGTTTATTTTTTTCTTTTGCTTTTTACACCCCCTTTCGTGACAATTTTTACAACTAGAATCTCTTGCTCCTCGTGGGAACGAACTTGACTTCCATTATATTATTTTTAATTGAGTGGAAATATTAATTAATTTTATTGCACCTACGACACGCATCAAATTTTGGCGCGCATGGGAGCAGCGGATGATTTTAGTTGTTTTTATTTTTCTTTTTGCTTTATTCTTGCTTTGTTGGATTCTATCTAACTTAAGTTTTTGAGAATCTTATTTCAGGTGCCAGTTTTTCATGTATGGTGGACAAGAGCAAGCATATTACAACAATCAATACGGTTTTCAACCTCAACATTATGGCAACTTCCAACCATCCTTAGGATACAGACTTTATGGATATTCTCATACATATCAACAACCTTATGACGGGTATGTAAGTGAACAATCACTAGGAAGGGAGGATAGTAATGCTTCTAAATCTATGTATGATCTCCTTGGTGTGAGGCAACCTAGTTTGAGGGAACTTGAGAGAAGGTTCTATCAATTGATCGATGAAGGCATAGCATCGGATGAAGAAATTCTTGAAGCTAAAAGAACTTTAAGAATAGAGCGTGAAAAACGTTATTATATGGGTTACGATGATGATTTTGAACCTTATGAAAATTATTGTAACAAGGATAAAGTTATTCCAACTCCGGATCATAATAACGATCCTTCACCTATTCAAAAAGGAGGAGATTGGGTGTGACTTACCTATTGTTATAAACGGTGTAACACCCGCACAAGAAGATCTTACAATCTATACCGACGAGAATCATTTTAGTGAATGGCCCGATTCCGATGATGAGGATGTTGAAGAGATGATGCTAGAGGATGAAACCAAATTTATTGATTTTGTGGAAGACCCAATTGAACTTGCCAATGATTTTAATGATGCCAAGACTTTGGTTAAGGTAGAAAACGACGAAGAATGGCTGCAAGGTTTAATAGAGGACCACGATATACAAGAGGTAAGTAATTCACTTGAATTTTTTAAGGATGAAGAGGATTCTATAATACAAGAGATTGTGCAAGGTTTGTCTAACCTTTTGCATATTGATTCTTCTCCTTTACCTCTTATTGGTTTGAATGTATGTGCTTCGAAAGTATTTTTGGATGATTTTGTTTCTAGATATCCACCATTGGAAACACTTGATTCTAACACTATGCAGGTTTGCCAAGAGGAATACATGGAAGTTCCCAAATTCTATGTTCTTTATACACTTCCGAGTGTGGACAAGAATAAGTGTGGGGGAAATTTCTATCGAGCGATAATTTCACTATTGTTTTCTTGTGCTAATATTTGTATGGAGTTATTGTTTGCAAAACAGGTATTATGGGTGGATCCTCAAATTTTCAGATTGTTAGTATATGGGGAATGAATCTAGCAAGAGCTAAGTCGGGCCGTCGACTTTAAAACAAGCTCTTCATGGGAGGCAACCCATCGGTTTTGTATTTCTTATCCTTTTGCTTTTTGTTATTTCTTTTTCTTGTTCCATATCATGTTAAAATTTCCCACCTTGACTTTACTAGGAGGATTCAATTACATTGAGGACAATGTAAGGTTTAAGTGTGGGGGAGTGGTTAAGCATGTTTTTAAAACAAAAATTACAAAAAATTAAAAAATTTTGAAAAAAAAAAAAAAAAAAGTTTTACATAGAAACTCCAACTTTTAGAGATTTTAGAGTCACTAGCATAATTCTAGGTATGTTTACATAGAGATTTTGACCGACATAATTGAACTTGGAAGTGTTAGGGAACTACATTCGGATTTCTTGTTTGTTAGAGTGTTAAATAATGGATTTAATCATGCCGGTGATGCGAATTTGGTGCAGGGAGAAATGCGTTATTAGAGTTGCTGATCAATCATTAGTGGAGACTACCCGTATTCATATCATGTGAGGCACCGACCAGAAATTTCTAAAGAGCTTTCTTTTGAGTGTGTGTCACCGTAAGTAAATTCCGGGTAGAATGGTGAGCTACCCAACCTCCCACCAATAGAAGCACTACTCTTTGATCTCTTGAGTGCTAATTTTGTCAATCATGAGGGTGACGTCTATAGATGAAAGCCTCCTTCTTGTAGTTCGATTTGCAATTAGCACCATTCTCTCTCTCGACAACAACGGGTCCATAGAAACACCATCATCATCAACAAGGAGCGACATGAAAATTTACAAGGAAAGTTGGAAAAGTTTAAGGTTTACAAGCAACGGAACGAGAAAAAGAGAAAATTTCAAACTCAAGTAAAGCAACATACAAATGAGCGGATTTTTACATATATGTTGAAGACTTACACTACAATGAGGTAATTTTATATCCAAGTATGAAGACTTATTCATGAAAGCGAAGAAAATTAAAAGGTG
Source organism: Papaver armeniacum (assembly GCA_023531295.1). Lineage (NCBI taxonomy): Eukaryota > Viridiplantae > Streptophyta > Magnoliopsida > Ranunculales > Papaveraceae > Papaver > Papaver armeniacum. Next base: position 75,775 of record JAJJWW010003896.1, read on the forward strand.
AGAATTTTTGAAGTTTATGATTTCGAGACGATACAAGCTGTGAAGAATCAAGCGGTAAAATACTTCTCCTACGGCCATGGTTTATTTTTGTATTTTATTTCTCTTGTTTCAAAAAAAAAAAAAAAAAAAAAAAAAAAAAAAGAAATATTTGTTTTGTTTTAATAAGCCGTGGGGAAGGAAAATCTATAAGGTAGTTTCAAGCGACAAGGATTTTAAGGTAAAAAGAGTTACAAATTGTTAAGGATTTATGAAATTCGAGAGTTTATCACCAATAGTTGAAGCCGAAGACGGAAGAAGATCAAGACGAGGAGCGGAAGACGTTTCTATTGGATGCCGTGAGAGTGGTGTTATCATAATTGGCGGTCGGATGTGAAGGTGAGTAAGTAATCTCATCCTCGATAATAATGGTTGATTTCCTTTCTTAGAGATCGTCGGAAAAATGGTTTTTCAAAATATTAAAAGATGTGGGTTTTTAAAAATATTTCGGAAGTTGTCCTTCCCACCATTCAACGTGTTGCGGGAATTCTCTCTTCATTCCTACCTGCACACATGTGAGAACCATAAAAAAGCCGTCTTTTTGAGTGCAATTATCATAAAATCCTATTTGGTGAGGCAGAAGTCGAGGCGAAATGCTTATTGATCGTTTCTCAAACACGCATTCTCTCATTATGGTGTGGTTATTTCTCACTCAACATTTAAGAATGAGAATATGTTCTTTAGTATTTCTAACTTCTTATTACTAGCATGCAGAAATTCTATGTCCTCATAACTCTTTGGATGCTTGTGACGCTTGAACGCTTTGAAGTTGTGAGTTTTTAGTTTGATTTGCTCGAGGACTAGCAAAGTCTAAGTGTGGGGGAATTTGATAGGGTGTAGAATACATCCTATTTACTATCTATTGTTTATGCTTTCGTGCTATTTTTCTTGTAAATTATGTATTTTACGCTTGTTTTGAGTTTTGTAGCTACTTTGGAGTCACACGGAGGAAAAGAAGAAGAAATTACTCTATTTGAGCCAAAAGGGCAAAATTGTCATTTTCAGTGGGTGAACACTATCTGGAGCCCAGTCAAGGTTAAGGGGCTCTCATTCAGGGTACCCCTTATCACTCAGCAGTGGGTGTTACTAACACCAGGTAGCCCTTATCCAGAGGATGGTTATGCTGGATAGCATCCAATTGGGTCGGTCCTATCCATGGCTCGGATCCGGATCCAAACCCGAAACCGGATCCAAACCCAGCTTTCATACCCCAACCCTAAACTCGAGAAATTCATTTCAATCATTTTTTCACACCTGAACATGAAATCAAGATACAGAAGCGCAGCCCTAAGCATCGAGAGAAATCGAGAAGAATGAGAGCTGATGATGAAATTGAAAAGAGTCATGGTCTTGTTGAAACCAGAGATCGAAATTGAGATGGGTTTGATATGAAGCTACAATGAGAATGAAATCGGGGATGAGATTCTTTGTTGGGTGCGTGAATCGAGATGATGGCTAGTCGATTGAAGAAATTGGTAAAGTTTGATGTGGGTTTGAATCGGGTAATATCTGGAGGTGATGTTGATGGCTGTTGCTGTGGAATCGATAATGGGTTTCGATTGAAAAGACTCGGGGGAATAAGAAGATGCAGAAATTGATGGTGTTGGTGTTTGACGAAGAGTAATTGGAGTTCTAAAGCTCAAAGAATGGGGTGAGTTGAAGATTGACAAGATTGTGAGAAGAAGAAATGGGGAGAAATTCTAAGTTAGGGTTTTTGTAGATCGAATGGGTTCTGCCAGGATTGAAATGGGTTTGTGGCTATGATCGAGTTGGTTGTTGCTGTTGAATTAAGATGGTTGAATTTGAAGAATCGGGAGCTCAAGATGGAACAGGAGTTGGGCTATTTATCTGACCAAGAAGTGTTGCGCTTTGGTTGATTTGTGTGATATATAGCATAGGTTGATGGAGATTTGAAATCCTTGATGGAATTCAAGTGTTGCTTGAGAGAATTGGTGTCATGGGTATTTGGTGACTTAGATGAATGCTAAGACAGGTGACAAGACAATGTTGATGCTAGAGAGTATTGGCCTTTGGAAATGGCGGTTTGTTGCAGATGCTGGTACTAGTTCTTAGCTGCAAGCAATGGAACTAAGCAGGTACAGTGGCAGGTGTAATGATGCTGAGACAATGGAGATGTTACAGAGGTGGTTGTGTCACAAGTCTTTGGCGAGATTGAAGAGAAGGTGATGAAATTATGGTTGCAATCAAGGGTTGTTTGTGGCTAGCTTAAGTGGGAGTGAAGTTGCAGTGCAATAGTGGACTGTAAGGTGGCTAGAGGTGCAGATCAAAGAGTTATGATGTTCAGTTGTTGGAATTGGATCTGACAAGAGTGGAAGTATGAGGTGTTACGAGCAGGGATGGTTCTTTGCTAAAGCTGGTTGTGTGCAAGGTGGTGAGACCGAGTTGGGGTTCAGTGTAGGCTATGTATGGCACTGGTGCTTTGAGGCTTAAGTAACAGTTGCAGTTGGACTGAATGTGCTTGACAAAAGCAACCGAGATTAAAGGAAGATGGAACCGAGTTGTGAATTTGTGGCGAGTGTTGCGGGGTTATCTATCTTGGTGGGATTGAATGCAAAGGCTTGGTTGGTGAGAGTAACATGGAAGAGGAGGAATGAATGTGGTGGTTATGGACTTGAACCGATGGTGTTGTGTAGCTACAGATTGGTTGAAATAGTTACGAGGATGGAGGCTGCAGGATACGACCATCCAGGGCTGTGCAAAAGGGAAGGCAATACAGGGCCATCTTGGCCGTGACTTACACTGGCCTGTGCAAAGTGGCCTGGATTGACTCGGGTCAACCGACTTAGTGACTCGAGTTGACTCGGTGACTCGGCCGATTAAGACCACTCGGCCTTGACTAAGAAGGCGACTTGGTAGGCCCGACTCTCCTACATTGACTGACGGTTGACCTTTTTGACCGTTAGTCCTAACGGTGGGTGACGGAATATTCCGTCGAATATTCCTGTGACGGAGAAATTTTTAGGTGGCCGGCGGTGACTATTCCGGCCGGATTCCGGCCATAATACCAGTTTTCCGGCGACCAAAATTACAGAATTTCGTGTGGATTCTTCTCATGGGTGTGAAGACTTAGATTTGGAAATTGGATGAAAATTTGTGGAGAATTCTCTAGAATCATCTAAACTCATGGGTTTGTGGAATTGGGCTAAAATTTGGAAAGAGAAGATGGAAGATTTGAGAAAGGCTTGGATTTGGAAATTGATTTGCTAAAGGAAAAGGATTCTACTCCTTGGAAGATTTGGAGAATATTGAAGCCTATAAATAGAGAAGTTTTCTACATCTTTTACACACCTCTCTACACACACAACACTTCTCTTTTCTTTATTCTTTGTGTGAACTCCTTAACATGAGTAGCTAATTTTATTATTGATTGAGGATGAATTCCTAGTTCTTAACATGTTTTGAGTTTTGTTTTCAATTCTATCTTGAAGTTTTTCACATGATTATCGTTTGTTTTTACTAATAGGAATGATCTTAAAGACATTCATGATTGATTGATAGATTGTTTGGGTGGCCAACTAAATTGATTTGTCGATTTAATCTAATGCTAGTGAAAGTTAGGGGATAAGTAATCGTTTCTTGACTCTTTACATAAGTAGCAAACACGAGACCTTGCGGAGGGATTAGTGGAGCAATTGTGTGTAGAAACAACGCTAGAAAGTGAACCAAGCGAACCGAGTTTAACTACTAGTACTAAACCTAAATTCATAAATCTTAATGCATTCGTGGGAATTACATCTTGTAAAGCGAACCTCGGGGTGGTTCTTTTGAATAGAATCGATAACTAAGCGGACACATTACTCGGTGAAATTAGGGATTTTGGGGCTAGCTAAGCGGATTCGCTATCCTACGGTTGGTGATAATCTGTGACTAATAACAAGTAGAAAAGAACATAACTTTAATCATTGTTTTGCAACGAAGAAGGATTCCTTGATCTTGTCTCTCTTATTGCTTTCAACTTTATCTTTTAATTGCTTTGTTTATTTTTTTTTCTTTTGCTTTTTACACCCCCCTTTCGTGACAATTTTTACAACTAGAATCTCTTGCTCCTCGTGGGAACGAACTTGACTTCCATTATATTATTTTTAATTGAGTGGAAATATTAATTAATTTTATTGCACCTACGACACGCATCAGTAGACTAACATCGCGTTACTACCAATTGTGTGCAGAAAAGGGAACTGGTCAAGAGCTATGACCACACACAAAATCTTAAAAAATGGAGGGACAAGTTGTCAGCAAAGGCGATTCAAATGGTCGAGAAAGTGGGGTTTGGTGAATTATCAAAGATGTGTGTGTTCCAAGCTGATAGGAGTTTGATTTCAGCATTTCTTGACAGATGGCGCCATGAAACCAACACTTTCCATTTACCAACATTCGAGGCGACAATAACCCTAGAGGACGTTGTGTATATTCGGGACTAAATGTGATCGGTCTTCCAGTTTTTTGGTACCTTCAAATGTTCGGTCGTAAATGCGGTCGTCAAGTTTCGGGAAAACAAATTGACCTTAAATATGTAAAGGGACGGGGCGTTAAACTGAATCGGATGTACAAAAATTTTCTCTTGTTTTGCTCGAAGATGCATCGGACGAAATGGTGGACAGGTATACCATAGCTTACATTTGGTGGCTCATAGGTTGTACTATATTTTACGAGAGGTCGGTTCATCCACGGTTAGTGTGCGATATTTAGGTTTGATTGCCACTCCATCTATATCCGGCCGGTTTGCTTGGGGAATCTTTGCATTGGCCCACTTGTACCGAGGCATGACTAATAATGTTACCTCAAATGGGAACCACCTGTTCGGCTCTGCAACACTACTCATGGTAAAGCAATTTCAGTTTCACCCCATACTATTTCTAAATAATTTGTTTTCGATGGTGGATAAAAGCTAACACTTTAGCCATTTCATGTACAGTGCTGGATATTTGAGAGGTTCCCAGCGTTCAGACCCGATAAAGACAGGCATTATACATTCCCCCTGCACTGTCGATGGTCGCAACGTGGCAGGAGTGACAGCCTGCACCACAACTATGAGAGGATTAGAGATGCTTTGAATGGTTATGACGGGAAAGATGTAAGTTACAGAACCATATTTGAAATTATTGTATACGGCTACCCTTTTTAAAAAAACAAATATCGTGAAAACTAATAGTTATCCGCTTATAATATTTACTAGGATTTATGACTATTTTAGGCAATTAATTTATTCCAGTTGATCTATTTCTGACAACAAAGATGTAACTATATTTGAAAGTAATAGTAACCGGCCTAATAAAAAAATGTCATTATCGGTTTGTTTGGAGGTAAAAATGAAGATCGCGAATTTAATGAAATCACACACATTCGAACTTGTTGCTGAACTTTCGGAAAGGCAAAGACTTTGCTTGATTAATTACAACGAGTGCGAGCTGCAATGACCCAGACAGATGCATGCGTCGGTTTGGTGATCAGACTAAACACAAGCGCCTATTGTATATACAAGGCTGGTAGGTGGTCCACCAAACAAAGACTTCCGCAAATTGCTGGGTCGTATGTCAAGCAATGGAAAAGATTCTGCAAAGATCTAGTCTTCATGATAGAAGGTGAATCTGTGAACCCCAGGAGTGTTAGTGCCGTGTTCCCTGAATACAATGACTGGTATTCCGGTATTACCGTGCCACGTATCGGACCTGCAAATGGTGTACATGAGATACCGCACAACGCCTATGCACACTTGGTGAGTTGACTGCATACCGTAAAGCCGCCATAAAAATGGGTGAAATTCTATATTCGATACACCTTCTTTTGTAACCACCTAATTAATTAGATTTTACATTCTCAGAGATGGGACTAGCAACTTCCCTGGTGGACAAGGTTCGATGTATGGTTAGCCGGGAAGCCAACCCTGATATTGTGGACATTATGGAGGCAATCGTGAAACTGCCCAGTGATTTAAACTCTTACATCAATACAACCAATAAACCAAATGGAAAGTTGGGAAAGAAAGGGAAACGGAAGGGACAACAGTAGGCATGGGGGAACCATCCCATAGAGAAGATTTGGATCGTGTGGGGTGCGCACTTCTCGCGGTTGCATTCGCACAGGACCAAGATTGGTTGGGAGAACAGATCCAATAGAGGAACATGGCAGTGGTGATACGAATGTGGTGGTGAATGTAAACAACTCAGACATTGGTATAGTACAACCCTAGAACACGAATAAGTAAAAGTAAATAAATTAGTTGCGACACTAACATAACCATCGTTTAATTTATTGTAGATGTCAATGAACCGGACTCGTCGGGCCCTAATATGGGTCAACCAGAACACACAATGGAGACGGCGGAGGGGGATGCTGTTGCCATAATTGGGCCACAGCCTGTTGGTAAGGGTCGCCACCAACTCATTAAAATTTACAAATTTATCCGAATGACTGGCCTTGGTAGCATGTCCAATACGGCCACAACCAACGACATATCAAGCATACAAACAGAAGCCCGGGTTGAGGATGGGTTGGGTCTAGAGGAAAACACATCCATACCCATTGCCTCTAACTGTGAACAAGGAGATCAACTTCCCGATGATGACAACCTCAGTACTGGGGGTTCTTTGGAAGAAAACATGGAGCTATTTAAGAGTCTAGCGCTTAGGCGCAATTCCAAGGAAAAGAGGGTGAAATGTATATAAAAGATCTAATTTTGGGTTGTGTTTACTTTATTGAACCTGATAATTCGTTTTGGGTCTATTTACGATTAAATTCTGTCATGTCATTTCAGGGGCGGATCAAGCTAACGTAAGTACCACACCGGAGACTGCAGGATGTGTAACCCACCAGGCCCCGGGAAAAACAGGTACAAGTATTGTACGTTTTATATGTTTTACCTTAATGTGAGTCCTGAAAACTAATGGACCTAAGCATATCCCCTTGCCACATACTAGGACTTCATTTGTAATAGTTATTATTAATTTGGACATCATCAATCGTTTAGGGTCAACGGCGGAAGAAGAAGGATAATTCAGACCGTCCCACGAGGGAAAAAACTCTAGCGGTGAAGTCGGGACTGGGGACTCGTTTAAACCTCCGTTCAGATACAGCACCCATTCGTAATCAAAGATCTGGGGAGCTGCAAAGTGTGTACTGAAGTGTGGCCCTTATTTTGTTGGTTACTTGCTCAAACCTGTTTGCTGATAAGGTGAATTGCGCATGTGCCAATGATAAGACTGTGACCCAAAATTTTAAAGACCAACTCACTAAATTACGGGCCTCGTATGCGACAGAAGAGGAGAAGTTGAAAATGGAAAAAAAAAAAAGAAAGCAAGGAATCGGGGAAGGGGGAACAAAGACTTCTACGGTACGTATTAACCTTAAGTAATTACTATTCGGTCACAAGTGGTTTACATTGCTACCTTACTCGTTGGACCCTATATAATAGGCCTAGATGCGGAACAAGTGGCGCGCCTCGGAGGTGGAAGGATTCAGGGGCCACCAAAAAAATTGCACTTGCAAAAGGTAGGCCACCATATCTTGCATTTATAAACTTTATATTTACTCATTGTCTCAAGTTGTACTGGTACTACATTTAGAGGTATAGGGTTCTTGTAAAGTAGGGTACGATTTGTATCATATATTCCCGTATCTACAAACTTAAAATAATTGAGGTACTTTTGATAAGAACAGTACAGTTCTTGTTTTTCCTTGATTGTATTTGATTTGTTTTATTGAAAGGATATTTATTAATCATGCGTTAGGTGGACCTAAAACAGCAAAGAGTAAGGGTGTGGTTGAAAAACCAAGAAAAATAACCTCAACTACGAGAAATCCATCACAAAAGGTTCCGGGATCCTCACCACATTTACCAATCGATACTGAGGGTAAGTTCATTCGATGTATATTTTCGCGTAACCCATTTAAGATTTAGGTTGCTGCACACACGATGTTATCTCACACAGGGTCATTAACATATGCAGTATATGTAACAACCAATTTGGGACCTAGCGGAGAGTTCATTGGGAAAAAAAACGTGCCGAATATGGGAGACAGCGTCTTAGACGGCGGAATTACTACTAGCCATATACATTAAATTCACTTTCGTATTTTCTTAACATACGACTTCTTGGATGCAGTGTGAAGCCAACTATGCACCGGTTTGTTATGTTGCCAACGGGACGCTTACAGGTGTACATAGATGCGTCAATTATTTGGAAAGACTGTTTTTTTGGAAATATCGGGCAACTGATTCATGTATTAAGTTAAATTTTTTGGACCTAACTAGATGTCAGCTAAATTGATGTCAGTGGTATATATACTAACGTCCACAGATACGGGAAATGGGGATTACAAAACTGGTATGGGCCGTTATACGGCGGTAAGAACTACAACATATGTTTTACTTTCGGTATGGAAATATGTAATCGCACTTCATGTAAGCGTAATTCAATACAATGGCATCCTGGTCAGATGAACGTGTAAATACAAAAAATTTGTCGGTACTTAAAAAAGTTTAGTGTTGGGTATTGTCTGTTTCACCGATTTTCTTCTGTATTATCAGCGGATATATTTTAAATATATAACTGGTGCAAAAGTAGGCGAAAAACAACGGAGATAATAAACTCGAGAGATGTGCCTTAAACTTATACAACTCGATTGAGCATCTTTTTAAAAGGAAAAGTTTGTTTGAAAAATTAATTCAAACAACATTTTGCAAAATAAAAATGGAGATTTCTCACGAATGAACGATTACTTAAACTTTACTTAATTTCTCGTCGTTGTTCAGGTCGAACACGGGTACCTTATTCTTCGACTACTAAAGTTTTGTTCGTGTAATCGTGCGGGAGGGTCAAATAAATTTGAATGGGTAAGCCACCCATTCGCTACTATAAAAATATTGGGGCCTTATTCAAGAAATACCTAAAAAATTGGATGGGTAACTTCTGTTGGAGGGTCGTAGAAAATTTACTAGGTAGGCCACCCATTCGCAACATTACAAATATTGGGCCCTTATTCGAAAAATACCTAAAAAAATTTGATAGGTAACTCTGTTGAATAGTCGTATAATTTTTACCAGGTATGCCAGTCCGTCTGTACTATAAAAATTATTGGCTGCGTTGTTTTAGTTTATAATGGTGTGGTACAGCGCTGTACGGGCCATCCGTGAACTACAACTTCACGGTGGATAGCATGACCTAGTCTCTAAGATGTTGTTTAGAGGTTTTTATTATTGCGTTCGACTATGGTAATAGTCGAACGCCTATTAACATAGTAATAGGAAGAAAAAATATTCTATAAAACTCTATAGTTAATGGACACTTGTAACAATCAAATATACCAATCGTCTACTTGAATGGAAATATTACAGGATTGGTTCAATCATTGTTTCCAACATGTAAGCAACAATCAATTCACGAAGTATCTAAAGTATGAATGGGTTAGCATCAAATGGTAAACCGTTATTAAGATACACTCGAATAAAATGGAAAATTTAAAACTAAAATGAAGACTGGATTTGTCCAGAGATAAATTGCACCAAATATAAAGGGAAAAAAATATTCGCTACCAAACCATGGCTCGAAAACTGAGTTCACAAAGCCGGGTTATAAGATCACTGAAAACGTCCCATATTATGACGAAAACACTGCAGGTTTGGTCGACCATCCCACGAATACCATCTGCGCAGGCGCTTAGAATGACGCAGAGGTGGAGAAGATGCATCACTGAAATACAAAACATTTATTTAGTTATATGCCATGACTGCATTTGGTATTAAGTTTAACTCAGATTTAAACAGGGATGGCTGATGGGCATGTCCCCTGATTCATCCACCAAAAAACAAAGTTACATTCATACAAGAAAGTCCAGTGTTATGTGACTAGGCGCCACAAATTATACAACAAAAAGTTAACTAAACTATATGGGGCTAACTACATGCAACCGCAATTACTAAGTGCGGGTAGGACGAGGGGACGGGAGGTGTCTCGACATGACCTTTTGTTATGACCGTTCTCGTGACATTGACTGCACCTTACTGTAACTCTCACAACACTTTGAGACTCGATCCGCTTTCTCTTCTTTCTTCGACCACCATTGCGCTTCCAAACAGGTGGAATTATGTATTCAGAAGTTGGATCATAAGGCCATCGGAGTAACCTTCACATGGGGCAAAAGTAACGGCGTAGGTGCGCCGATAATTGTCCATGGAATACCGTCATGGCGTGTCTGCCCGAGATCCGGACCCATACGCATTATAGACGAGCATGCATGTATACGGGGAATACCAACAGTTTGGAATGCGTAAACAGCTGCAAGTCCTCAATGTAAGATCCACAATACAATTCTCCCGTGTGGTCGTGTAAAATTTATTTATTGCAGAATCGGTGGGAATGCATTGTTTGGTCTTGTTAACAACCTTCACAAATCTCTTCGATGCATATCGGGTGATAGTCTTGGTACGCGTGAAACTCCTTTCATGACACTTAGCAAAGTAAACAATTTGCCTTGACGCGGGTGGCCTGTACAAGTGCGGCAACAGGATAAGACCTTGCAACACGAAGTTGAGAATTGGTTGACTCGCACATATTTGTTGTGAATATACCCCACCTTTTCGTGGAAACAAAGGCTTGTGTCCGAGTGACTTGTCATACTTAAGTAACCAATCGCACACCTTGGCGAGGCTTTACGGATCTCACCCATATGGTATTCAAAGTTTCGGGGAAGAGCCGTAGTAGCGGCTATCCATATGAATTCACGTACCGTGTCATCGTTGAAAGTCGTGTAGAAGTTCTCCAAGAAATGACGCACACAGTTCACATGCTTAACCCGGGGCATCACGACATCCATGGCTGCAACTAACCCCCACCCTTGTGCGATATAACAACCAATTCATTAATCCTCTCATATCCATCAATTACATGTAACCAAAGTAGATTCAAAAACCAAATACAACAATCTTTTTTCTCGGACTCAACTATGGCATATGCAATTGGAACAACACCATTATCACCATCCTGTGCGCATGCAACCAGTAGGATGCCAGGATAATCACCCCGAGATGAGTACCATCAACTCGCAATAACGGGACGGAGATTTTCAGGAATGTTTTAATGGCGGGACCAAATGCCCGAAAAATCCGGCAAACATACCATCCTCTTATTTACGGGCAAGATTAGTAACTGTTCCATCATTCGGTTTTTCAAACCATTCAACAAGTTTAGGCGAGAATGCTAAATGACTTTAATGTTCCGTGGACAATCTCCAATGCATGAATCCTTGCACGTCCGGCTTTCTCGGTCGATATATCAATATGGTGCACTTCTTTCATGAAAGTCTGCACAAACGTTGCTGTTATATCCTTGTTGTCAAGCACAAATGGGCATAATAATGACGCAATCCATTTAGCAGATGCATGCTTGTGACCGGTTCCACCGTGACGACGATGAACACCACAACTATGCTCAGGGACATACCGGAGGATCTGGAAAGTCTCAAATTTTCCTACCTTAGTTGCATGAATGTACCAGTTGCAACCTGCAGAATGTTTGCACTCGCGGTGAATCTTTCAGAGCCGGTCTTCAAAGATTTATACTCCCTCGGACCCTTAACGTGAACTCCGCCAGGGTATCAAACAACTTTTGTCGGTTTGGAAATATCATACCAACATGTAGGTCGAAAAACTAGATGGAGTAACACCCATTTTTGTCCCATAAATGCGGGAAGGATCCAAGCTCACAAAACGGTCATCATCTCGGGTCAATTGTGTAATCATCGACTTCATTACTTTCGGCAATAGGATTCTTTCCGTATGCCTAAAAGATTTACTATGCTTGCGCTTAACCGCCGGAATAGAGACACTGGGAATAACAGCTAAGCTGTTACTGCTGTCGTTCTGGGTCGAGGGGTAAGGTTTTTAGGGGGATTAGAAACCCCATGACCAATCAACAACTCACTGGATTCTGTGGTTGGCAACATGTGTCGGTTACTCGTGACTATCGACACCAATCCACCGCAATCGGTGGTGGACAACCCCGGAGAGTTACTTAAAACTCGGTCACCAATTCACCTAGAGGGCACAGTTGGCAACAATGTTGAGTCACTTGACAATGTTGACAACAATGGTGGGTCAGCGGACAATGCCACTGGCAACAAAGACATGTCATCTAAGACAACACTTGTACCACCTGTAGCCATGACCAATCCAGATCTGTGGGAACAACTGCCGTCCCGTAGTCCAAAACATCGTCGTCACTCAATTTCGTTACGATCTATGCAATCTTCCCATTCGGTTGGACTATCACCAAAACAGAAAGGAAAACTATAATTAGTTGATATAATAACTATGACCACACGACCTTTGAGTTAAAAGGTCGAGCGGGTCACCTAATATATCCATCTCGCATCTCCATTCGGTAACGCGGATCACAGGCATTTCATCCATGGGAAACTCATAACCAAATGCCGAAAAGGACCAATCAGTTCCATTGCGTACATCTGGTTTAATGACACACTGACAAAGAATCGTGATTTGTCAATTTCACAAAGTAGCACCACAAATATACTACAAGTTTTATATGATAGCCCTTGCGTCTATTTACCTAGAAGTACCACCCGTTTTTGACCCTATACACGCCACGTAAGGATGGGAACAGGGAGACGGTCTTCTACACATGAGCTAGCCCCATGATTTCGGACCGCAACCCCGACCGACCTAAGAACAACGCATAAGGTGACCAGTATCGTCGGGCCAACTTTTGTTACACAAATTCATTTGAAATATCAAAGGCCGTGCATAATACCCGCTAGTCGGGTCCGGATTTTGCAAGATCACGGGTGACGGAGGTTGAGGCAGTAAACATCATTTGTACGGAGTAATCGCACAATTGGATCCAAATCGCAAAGATCATCGGGGACATTAACTCTTGGACTCCTGAAAAATTTCAGATGATAAGGTAACCAAAAAAATATATAACATGGCTAACAACTACAATAAGGGGATTTCTCCTTACCTGGAAATTGTCCCTACAGGGATGACTGGGTTTTGGGAATTCGGGTTGTGAGTTACAGGTCCATTTGAATCTCTGAATGAGCATCGACTCCCATTTGTCGTTACGTTACCATCAGAAGTAGGTGGACCTTCATCTCCAACAATCTCTTCAGTGCAGAACCGAAGCACACTGTTTAATCCATTGGGATCATTCACCACAAGGTCAGCAAGGGTCGAAGAATAGGATATATCAACAAAAACAGACACCCCGGGGGTGACGTAAACCCTCGAGTACACTTTGTAACGCTCCGAGGGTCGAGGTTGAAAGAAACGTGCACAGCTTTGATAAACTCGGACACAGCAATACTGGTGGAAACCGTCTGCATCTTGTTAACAATTGGGCCTGTATATTGAGGATCATTGCTTGAGGGATCTTTTATCGTCCCACCAGACGACAATATCACATTAATTACTTTACCTCCAGAGGAAACAACACCTAATTAACGTTAACAGGCCATCAGATAAACACTCAACAAACAATTTGATCTAAAAACAACACAGCAATTTGAAAATATGTTATATACAAAACAGAAAGTCCAAATTACTTAGAAGTTAAATTTCATGGAAACCACATGCCCTAAAAGTTAACAATCTCTTGCAATAACATTCATTTCACCTTATCAGACCATGCGATAGTTTAAGTTATCAATATGAAACACAAATATTACATTTCACCTAATGATACATATTAGCAGACCATCATCAAAAAAATATAATAGTTGCATGATTTGCATCAATAAACTCTTACACGATCACCTCAGTTGTCTAAACCTTGCGGCATTTGGATACCAAAGGCCTCCTACACTTACAAGTTACAACGGCATGAAATCAAGAACCAAAACGCGCTCTCTAAAATCACTTACATATTCCCAAAACTAATCCAATGGAAAGAAATTGAGCAAACAAGCCAAGCAAACAAATGCTTCTTCTCTATTAATTATCAAGAATTGTAAGTTTAATCAATTTTCAATTTTCGAGCCGCACATCAGGAAAAAAACAGCTACAAAACTATAATTAAACCTTCACCCCTTAGCTCAAAACCATTTAATAGCACAATCTTCTATCTAATTCACCCAAACGTTTGTTTTCAACTTATCCAAATTCAAACACCATATACTCTACATTCTTTAACTTTATAATCTATTTAAGACGCATAAAAATTAAAAATGTAAACTATCTTCTCGCACAATATCAAACTAACCCTAATTGATTTCTACAATCAAACACTAACGATTAAAGTACTACCTACAATCAAACCCTAATTGATTTCTACAATCAAACCCTAGGGTTCGATTCAAAAATAAAAATTGCATCGACACGAAACTAAACACGAAACTCAACATAATCACGAGTGATTATGTATAACGAAGTTTGGCTCACTGGAGGATTACCATCCATCTCTGCCACGATTATCCTCCAAAAAGGAAAGGGGGAAGTGACCGAGAGGGAGAGGGAGAATAACACAATTGAAAGTGCGAGATATAAAAAGAAAAGGAAGAGTTTCATTCGGATTAGGATAAACGGGTAAACGGGTATGATTTTTAACTCGCCCATTTCGGGGTGTGGTTGGGGTAAAAACGGAGGGCTAAAGCGTAATTTCAGTATCAACTAGGTTGACCGATCCAACCCAGTCCGTCAATATTTCAAAACCGAAACCATGTCCGTCCTTAAAGGTTGACCAAAAACCTAGGATTTCTGTCAGGAAAAGCCAAAAAAAAACATTTTAAAATGAGCCAATAAATACGTATTGGGGACAAATTTGAGAGCATTTTCGTCTTTTCGAATCGAAAATGGTTGGGATCCAGAAAATGGTTGGGATCCAGAAAGTCTCCTCTCTCCTGACTTTTTGATACAATACTATTTCAGTCTTTTCGAATCGCTTTTCAATGCCCCACTTAGCTTTCGTTTCGTATGACGACACGTGTGTGGTACGTGAGCCAAATTGCTGATAAACAATTTGTTGACATGCCGTTAAAGTCAAAAGTTCCAGACCCAGAAGTGAAGTATAATGAACATCCGGTCCTCAGGAGTACTAATAATGCCATCATTTTCTTTCAATGCCATATTTCTATACCACGTCTATACCACGGCTTTGGTATAAATTTCACACTCTTGGCTCTCCTAAAACGATTGCAGCACTTAGCATGCAACACAACTTTATCCGTACTCTAATAGTTACGGATGCTCATTCATATCATATATTCCACGTCTCCACCACTAGTACTTGAAGTCTCAAACTACTACACACATTTCCATCTGTTCTTCGTTTGTCACTTTCGTCGCATGAGAAATTTCGCTCCAACTTCTTTAGTCACTTTCCTTCCATGTGAACGCTTAACGCTTATCAAGTTAGAAGTTGGCAGGTCACAAAGCCTTAAGCCTTAAGCTTCCTGTATTCACATGAAATCTTGTCCATACGTTAAACTGGCACCTACTTATTACTTTAGAAAAGAATAACGCATAAATTCTGATGCTGTATGTCGGTTCATCATTGCCAGCTTTGTTTTGGTGGTGGAGCAAGGATCCTCTAGAAGGGCAAAAAAAAAAAAAAAAAAAAAAAAAGACATTTTGATCGGCAGAGAGTATCTGGGTTTAACCATTTAAGTGATTTTCTTTTTAAGCATGAAATTTATTAAACTATTAATGAATCATTACATGATGGCATGTGATACCCAAATATTCATCAATTACAAATGGATACGTAGGCATAAATCTACAACAACATGAGAAAGGAACATATGTGAACAAGAGTCTCCGGATCATAACTGCATTGGGCAGATGTTGGAATTGGTAAACTGGATATGGTTTAGATTATCGAGGATCGGTAGGCCTTCGTTGATTGCTTTCCACAATGAAAACTGTATTTTTGGCAGACACGGTAATGTCCATAGGAACTTAATTGTTGGTGGTGTATTTCGATGCAATTGATTCGAGGTGTTAGTCGGGCATTTGTATCCATATATTGTGGTGTACTGTACGTATGTTACTTGTCTACCTCCTTTTTTTCCTACTTGACCCATAATCTCAAAGAAATCACCAATCGGGACCCAAAGTGTCTTGGTGATGGCGATTTTTTTGGGAAGTCATCCATTAGATCTTTTCTCATGTCTGGGTGAGGAAGGTCATTCATGCCGGTACATAACCTAGATTAGAGTTAAGCTACAACAGAAATAATACCATTATTGGACTCAATATATGAAGGACAAACAAGGACTCTAACACTAATTGATACAAAATATTGAATTGAATACAAATCACTAACCTAAACAATGTGCTTTATAAGATAGCACTTACAACTAAGACAAGTAAAATGTGCTTTATGGGATAACACTTATGGAACTAAAAAACAGAAGAAATGTTGAATTGCAGAGCAATACAAAGACTTACTAAAGTATTGCGATTTATGCTTCTTTGTGTTAGATACCACAAATAAGCTTACAATGGATTGCAGACTTTAGAAACTTAAGATAACTTGGACTTGGACATTGCTACACTGCTTGTAAGATTGATATTCTTTCGAAGTAGGAGCAATGAAAGTTATCCGGGGATTATTTGTACTTAAACTAAAATCTAAATCACTATATAATATTACAATTAGGACTCTGACCATGGAATGAAATGAAAAACTACACTGTAGTAATTAGCTAAACTAAACTGAAGAACCAGAAGATCATCAATTAAGGCGAAAGATCCACCGGCCCAAGGGGATTAGTTAAGACTTTAATACAAAAGTGATAGACTGTGATTTTAAAGAAAAATTCTTCAATGTGGCTCATTAATTTTGATCATGTTCTGTATTAGATAATGTTACATGATGTTGTTATTTTTCTGGAGGTCTGGGAGTTACAACTAATTACATAGAAGAAGTTATGGTTGTAATTTGGGTAATTGAAAGGGTTCTTTCTCTGAAATGAAGGAAAATAATCATTAATTCTGATTCCAAATCAGTTGTTGGGGATTTCAAGACTGGACAGATTTCCTGGTTTGTTTATACTAGGTGGTTAAAAGCTTGCAATATGTTGTCAGACATTCAGTATGTGCACTGTTACAAATAAATTAATTTTTCTCCTAACTTATCGGCAAAGAAATGATCAAATATGAATCTTGGTGAAGTTGTGCATCACTTAGGAAGGCCCCCATTTATGATCAGAGTTGAAATACCAGGCAGGAAATATATGAGATTTGTGTAGTTAGGTTTTAACGACCTTGTTCTCCGGTTCTTTTATTGTTGTTTGTTTTTCATTTTTGTTTGGTTTGGTTAAACCTTCTTTGTAGCTGTTGATGTTTTCATTTGATATCAATAAAATTATATGATTTAGCAAAAAAAAAAATCTTGAGAGGTTGAATGCTTTTCAGATCATCTAGTCATGAAACATAGAATTGACATTCACAGTGTCAGTCCGCTCAGGTTATATATTGAATAGATTAATTCCAAACTCTTCAGAGAGTATAAGGTATTTCTCTATAACTTTAAAACCTCTATATTGATTAGTGACTATTGATTTGTAATCGTCAATCGTATTTTCAATCATACCAATGTATTTTGCTTTTCTGGATTGTGTGATTGTGTTAAGATTTAGTTGAATAAGGTATTTCTATTATTTCATTTATTATATTCTTGATTGTTCTTATTCATACATCACTTTCACTCCTTTGCACTGATCAGACACATTATCTATCTGTAAGTTAATAAAAGGAAATTGAAGTAGATGATGAGTGGAGTGGGCCCTAAGGCCTAGGTTCCTATGGGTGTGGAAAATCTATTGATTTGCCATTTTTACACCCATTATGGATTTGGAAAACTAGCAAACTCACGTGGCAAAGTGGTATTTCTGCCACTTTGCCAGGTGAGATCGAGTAGTTACTGAGCGATCGATACTAGACCGCTCGGTTGAGACTTTCTCTCCCAATTTAGTCTCCATCGCTCCCGATTTAATCTCGATCGCTAAGTAATTGTTTAGTTTTTATTTCTTTCTTCTTTCCTACTTTTTAGTTATTATAACAGATTTTTATTATAAAAAGGTCCCACAAAATAGATAATTAATAGGGGAAAGCCACTTTTACTTTGGAGGAAAGTCGGCTTTCCGGGTGGATTTAAATAAAACTCCTACCAACAATCATTTTGTTTTTCGATGATCAGTAAATTAGGATGTAGACGAATAATTTGTTATACTAGTTGATTATTTTGTAAAATATATATGGGTATGTAACAACTCCCGTAGGCGAAGTATAATGAGGTCACAGAGGACCACAACAATCGAAGTGGCAACGAACATTTAGATGGAAAAATTGATGTATACAACCTACTATCCTCCTCAACGTACTCATGCTGCTAATGATAATGGGTCATGATGATTAAAAATGATACAACAACTGCATTTTACGAGACAACCATCACCTTATAGATCTTTGCAGATGGCTTCCAAGTTAACCTATGAAAATGGCAAAGTCATTTGAAATGTTGAATTTGGTGTAATTCCATTTTTTGTTGAGAGGTTGTGTAAGGTCTGTAGATGTTTCTGAAGCTTGTAACACAAGGTTATGTGTTTGTTTTTTGTTTATTTTTTTAGGTCCAGTGTTTTCCTTTGGGTCGGTGTTTGGTTGTATTTTGGGTTCATGCTTTGTGAACTTTGTCTATTTCTCTCTTTTTTTTTAATAAAATTTAATTTACCAATCAAAAAAATAAATGTTGATCTTCATCACCCGAGGGTACATATATGCACATACTTATTATATAAATTGGGTCCTCTTATCTTGTATACCCGTATACAAGATAAGAGTGATTAAATAATTAATTTATTGTATTGGATCTGGATCTGGATATTTTTATTGGAATCTTAAATATTATGAAGATATAAATTTCCTTTATCAGTAAGAGATGAAATTCCATTTGATGCCCCTAGTTAAGTTTGGTAGTTGGTACGTTCTTCAATTTCCATGAAATATTTTAAGCCATAAAATCAGTTACGTTTTTCTTATCCGATTGAACGACGTTTTTCTTAATCTGGACGAGATCATTGATTTAGTCTTTTGAATGTCTATATAATCAGACCAGACCCATATTCTCTAATCCAACAAATTAAGAAGTTTATACAAGACCAGCCGATCAACAAGGAAATTTTACATGGAGCAAATCGAAATAAAGGAGTTCCTACTAATAGATGGAACAATTTCACATCAGACTGGATAATTTTCTCAGATGCCTCCTTTAACAAAGAAAATTTCACTATGGGCTATGCTTTCATTCTTTTCTCTGTAGAACAAGAAGCTTTTTTCATATTTCGCAGTTCTGATTGGGCATCTTCGGCTTTACACGCAGAATCAAAAACGAGTTGTAAAGGCGTTAAAATGGCTAGAAAACAATATTCTTTCTATGTTATTATTATTGCTACGGATTGTATCGATCGCATTAACAACAAAAATGCGATAAATCGATCGACAAACAGAGAATACAATAGAAGAAGCAATATCCATTCTTGAAAAACTTCCTCAAGCTAGACTAAAATTCATCAACGAGAGATTTTAATTAAAGAAACGGATTCAATAGCAAAAGAAGCAAGAATAAGAAGACTACAATACGTCTCGAAGCATATGCAACAACAAATTCAGAAAGAAAGTATCCTTTCTAATGTTATTAGAAAAAAATGTAATTGTAGAATTGTTGTACTATATTGCTTAATTAATATATTTCCCCCCTTCTTATCAAAAAAAAAAAAATGTCTATATAATCAAATTAATTAGTTTTGGCATAGTGTTTGCCTTTGTTATCGGTTTTGAAGAAACAATCCGAAAAAAACAAAGTTAAACTCTTTACTAGTTTTTATCGGTTCTTCTTACTTTATTCACCAGACTAGCTTAAACTCTAGAAAATAATCATGAAAAAGTTTCTAATCTAACAAATAATCATGATATTTGGTGAACTGATTGTTGAAAAAGGGCAAGATACCCCAAAGTCAGCTTTCCCTCTAATAAAAGTGGCTTCCCCCCTAATAATTATCACAAAATATTATATAATCCCTAAAATTTAATAAACGCCCACCAAATCCAAACAAATAATATTTTTTTTATTGATAAGGGTCCCACAAAACACAATAAAATATTAGTTTTCGGAAAAGGCACTTTCACTTTTTCATTTTAGTCTAAAAATAGGCCAAATTGAAAAAGTGAAAGTAACACTTTTCTAGAAACGGAGGGAGTAGTTTATTAGAATTTGCAGTTTTTTACCATAGTCGGGAAACTAGTTTGACGTGCCATGTGGCATGGCAAAACAACTTTTATACCAGCTCTTATAGGAACCGACCTAAGGATTATAAACCGCAGGATCTTAGATAATCCAAACAACGTGAGACTAATAATCTCAACACGCCCCCTCACGTGTATCCCTGTTGGGTCTAACACGTCTAACACATGGAAGAACAAACAATATATCGGGTGACGCGGAGTAAAGGTGCGGCCAAATGCCTCGACACAAATAACCTGATATGATACTAAAATGTGGGCATCCAACTCAAAACCAACTTGCTACTCTGTAATATCTCAACACGTTTTATAAAGAATTTATGAATTTGAGATTTTAGAATCTGTAATTTTTAGATTTATATTGTTGTTTGAATCGTAATGTTACAACTAACCCACCCCATGACAATCTCACTTTGCACTTCCCGAAACAATTGGACGTCAGCTTTAAAAAACTTTTAAAATTTTGGAAAGAGAAAAGAATATCTTTATATTGCTAGATTGAGGTGGGATTATTTTCTTTCTCTCTACTTATTTGATTAGATCTGCACGTAAATGCAAAAAAAGTCGGTGGATGTAAAGTAGGGATGGCAATTTGCCCCACCCAAACCCATCCCCGTGGGGATCCGCCCTTATGGGTTAGGGTTTTACACGTACAAATGGAGAACGGGGCGAATGCAGGGGAATTAAAAGTAGTGATCTTGAGGATGGGGTGGGGATGGGATTAGCCCCCACCCCATACCCGCCCCATACCATAACATATTATATTTGATCGAGGAACTAATAAGTAAAATGAACCATGATATTTAATTTTGGATCAATTATTTCCTTTACTTTTCAGTTTTACTTGGTTATTATAAACTTAAAATTTTAAAATGCACTGCTTAGGTTCGTATCATTGTTTGCACAATTATTATTATTTACAAAATTTTAAATATTTATTGTAATGTTATGGTAGAATCCAGGGAAACCCATCCTACTTGGGATTCCCATAAAATCCCCGCCCCATTCTTATGGGGAACGGGTATGTGATGAGTTTTGGTTTTTTGAACGGGGTAGGGGATGGGATTCAAGGTCCCCGCCCCATACCCGCCCCATTGCCATCCCTAATGTAAAGGTAAAAAAGGACAAAGTGAAACTAATGTTCTTACTACACCTTGCTTACACTGTCTTTGGTTTTGTGGGAGAATTATGAAATCAGCAAGGAAATTCATCACTGAAGCTTAAAACTCTTTAGAAGTTGTTTATGGTGTTGACCAAAATGATTTAGGTGAAGAAAAAAAGAGAATTGAAGCAGAGATGGCAGAACGGACATGGTCAAAATACTAGTTATCTACCGGTGTAAAAAATACATCACTATGTATCAATTTTTTAGTGGCTCAATTTTAAAACGGACCCCTATTTTTCCTGGTGGGATAGGGTGAGGATGAGATTTGTGGTTAATATAGATGACACATAGGGGTGATGGGTGGGGAAAAAGGCGGTACATAAGAAACAGCTTCGTCATCAATAGTCCCATTTACTGCAGAAGTGCAGATAAAATAGCAACCTGCCAAGTCAGGGTTGGGATCCACCATCCATAAGCCATTTTTAGACATTGCTGAGTCAGTGTTGGGATTCAACTTGGCAACTTGCCCCTTTGTGCAGTCAACTCTCGCACCAATAATGATACATCTACGGGGCTCAAAATCCCGGGAGATTACCGTGTCTCACATGTATTTTTGCCCCACAAGGGGTAAACAACACCCGTATAATTTTCTGTGGTGGGGCCCGGGACTATGAGACATGGGATTTATCCCGATACCCATCCCCGATCAGTGTAGCATCATCCCTCTCACACCACTGTGCTTTAAGTTGAGACTGTGTAACTGGACATTTTTTTCATGGTCATCCACACTAGCCAAGTCAGGGGTGTGGTCCAGGCCAGGCCACGGCAACCTAATTTTTGTGGTGTTGATCCATGATCCACGGAGTAAAAGCTGTCGGTCTGGAGCATCATTTTTATTTTTACAGCTTCTTAATACTAAATTTTTTCAAAAATCCAAATCCAAAACAAAAATAATAATAATGCTCAATGCCTGCTGTCTAGTGACTCAAGTTGATTATTTGTAGGGTCATTTACAAAAGCCACATATCTCAAATGTTCCTATGAAATCTTGTCCTCAAGTTTAAAGAATTTCTTTGGATTATCAATACAGTACTACTGTACCAGTTTAAGCATGATGATAATATATTAATAATCATATGCACAGCATTATATAAATTAATTTTTATTTATATACAAAAGAGGAAAAATAATCTAGTCTAGTCAGTATCAGTAACTGTCTTATTCTTACCTGCCTTTCAAAAGCCATCCATTAATGGTGCCCAACTTGTAACTTGTACATAATTTTCTGCTCATCTCTCTGTCTAAGAAATGGGTTTCTCTGTAAGAAGATTTAGTAGCAGAAAGAGCAAAGAGTCTTTACAAAACAAGAAATTGCATGATTTGGAAAAACTTTTGACTACTCTCAAGGAAAAAGAAAAAAAATATAAGCTTCAACTCCAAGAAGAACCAAAAAAGGTACTAACTACTAAAACCATTTTCCTTCTCTATTTATAGCAAAAATCTTTAGTTCAGATTCTATTTTCCTGATTGATTCTTTCCTCAATTGTCATTTAAATGATGGGTAGATTTCAAAATTGTGTTTCAGGTGGTGAGTAAAAAGAGAAAAGAAGAAGAAGAGACAGAAGAAGCATCATGGTCATCAATACTAGATATAAACTTAGAAGAAGAAGATCCATACAAAGAATTAGAGGTCATAATACAGAACAAGCAACAACCCATTTTCAAGTTGCCTTCATCACTGAAAATGGGAAATGTGAAAGCTTATGAGCCGCAGGTGGTGTCAATTGGTCCATATCACAATGGTAAACCACACTTGATGCCAATGGAAATTCACAAGAAGAGAGCACTGGTTCATTTCATCAAGAGATCCGGCGTTCCGCTCGAAACGTATATCAATGAGCTGATGAAAGTTGTCGATGAACTTAAGTCGTCGTACGCCCAACTGGACAAGGAATGGATCGATGATGACAAGAAGTTTATTGAGCTCATGATTGTTGATGGATGCTTTCTTCTTGAATTCTTGGCTGTTGGGACTAAGGTTTCTATTGATGATTATGCTCGTAGTGATCCGATGTTTAGCTTTCATGGGAAGACGGTTAATTATGATTCTGCGATTAAAGATTTGCTGACAGTGGAGAATCAATTGCCGTATCTTGTTCTTACCACGTTGTTGTCTGTCGCGCGCCCACAAGAGGTGAGGACCAATTTGCTCAATACAAACTTTCAATCTTTTGATGTGGCTTGAAAATGAGATTAGTTGTACTTTTTGAAAATGCAGGATGCGCATGAGACTATATCTCATATGATGTTGTGCCACAATGAAGGTCCTCGCCGTCACATTCTAGACCGTTATGCGGAGAGGGTACTTGAGGCACCGGATTTGGAGATAGGAATGAAATTGCCTACTGGGTTCTCAGCATCCGAGCTTTACTACCAATTTGGCATTCGATTCAAAAAGGTTAGTGGATACAGGAGTATCCGGTTCGACTACAAACAAGCAGTCCTCCTCCTTCCTCCAATCATGATTCATGATGACCATCAGAACCCATTTCTCAACATGAGAGCATTCGAGGTTTGGGTGAGCAAAGATTTGAAATTTCATTCTTTCATTTACCTTATCAAAACTCTTGTCAAGTCAGTTAAGGATGTTAAATTGCTTAGATACCAAGGGATCATAGTTGGTCCGCTGGACGAAACGGCTGTTCTTAAGTCGATTCAAGTGTTTACCAAAGACATAGGAATGTTCAATGTCGATTCGGAACCTATTGTAGCTCTGCAAGATATGAATGAGTACTGCAATCAAGGGACTGTTATGGTTTGGAGAATGTGTAGGATTTGGATTGCAAATTTGTATGAGAATTATTTTAGTAATCCATGGACTATTATCTCGCTAGTGGCAGCAGCAATTCTTATGGCCTTAACTGTGGTCCAAACTTACTACACGGTGATCTCCTACAAATCAAGTAATTAAGTATGGTTAAGATGGGTATGCATTCTTCTCCAAGAATCAATTCCTACTCGGTGCAGTGTTGCGCCATAGAGGAATTCAGCTGAACGATGAGGTCTGTCCTTTGTACGAAGCTGAAGTAATAATGCGACATCAAACCTGTGAATTCATTGCAAGTATACTTACTACTTTCGAGTTATGGTATTACTTTGTAAATGCAATGAAGGTTTTAAATGGGCGAGTGTAACTGGAGGCATGGAAGTATGGAATATTAGAGGTCTGAATAAGGCCGGCCATGAAGTGCGGACTGTAATCCGTTATGTGGTGATCTGAGAGGTATGGGAGGAGGGAGGAAAGAAATTTGAGATTCTTGATGGGTGGAAAAAAAAAATTCGAAGAACTTTTTATGATTGACTGATTGTAAAGCAAACTATTATTCTTTGGTTCTTTGAGCGATACTTTTAATGGTTATTCCATTTCTCAAATATCACATCCATGGGAGGAGATTGTTAATCTGTAAATTTTCTTTCTAAATCTGATAGATATATTAGATACGAATTCAGACGGATTTCAAAGTTTTCAGTCATCCAATGGCACCCTTAATCTGGCACTTTCGACAACTCCTCTAGCTTCACCATAAGATTTCACTTTGTTGCGGCAGAAAATTATGTTTGTACTCATGAAAGATGCAAGCATACGTTCACTTTAATAAATATATGCATCGAAGGTCCAAGCCTTCACGTCTTTCTTCTAGCAAAACAGAGCAACCTAAAAAAACACATAAATTTTGTGCAACCAGCGAACAACTGCCTGCACCCCTAGCAAGGAATGCAACGATCTTTGACGACAAAAAGAAAAATTTAGCAAACATGATTAGAGATATAAAGATTCAAGCGTACATTTGGACGGAATCAAAACGATAAAGTGCTAGGATTAACGACCAGCACGGGAAATCTTTACGCGATGCGAATCTTTATTGTTCTCTTTGAATTGACTTCCGAAGTAAAGTCGTAATGGTTTTAGATTCTTATATCTTGGCCTTTGTTCTTTTTCCCCTTTATCTTTGGGTGATCGAATCCCATTTCGGTTTCCTTTTTGTTTCGGTTGTATTTATTTGGTTGAGGTACCCCTTTAGTACACTTTTCAATGAATTTTCTTATTGACCGGTCAAAAAAATAAAAAACTGCCTGCACCATAGTAAAACCCCTTCTTTACATCCTAGATATGGCTCAACAAAAGGGTAGTACTGCAGAAGGGCAAGGTAGAGTGTTCGTGAAACAACTCTAGGTGCAATCTTTTCCCAGGGATTTTGAAAACATACTGTGCGGACATAGAAACCCAATATTATTAACAAGAGCAACATCAATATCAAGATTTGCTCCATGTGACAGAGTTTGTCATGGCATAGAGATCTGATGAAAGGGTTTCAGTTTATTGTATTATGCTCAAAGGGTTATAAGCAATACTTATACAGGATTACAAACGATAATAAAGGAAAATTGAAAACAACAGAATAACAAAACAATAACTACATGATAACTACATAATTTCGAAGAACTTTTTATGATTGAATGATTGTAAAGCAAACTATTATTCTTTGGTGTTCTTTGAGCGATACTTTTAATGGTTATTCCATTTCTAAAATATCACATCCATGGGAGGAGATTGTTAATCAGAATTTTCTTTCTAAATCGATAGATATATTAGATACGAATTCAGACGGATTTCAAAGTTTTCAGTCATCCATTGGCACCCTTAATCTGGCACTTCGACAACTCCTCTAGCTTCACCATAAGATTTCACTTTGTTGCGGTAGAAAATTATGTTTGTACTCATGAAAGATACAAGCATACGTTCACTTTAATAAATATATGCATCGAAGGTCCAAGCCTTCACGTCTTTCTTCTAGCAAAACAGAGCAACCTAAAAAAACACATAAATTTTGTGCAACCAGCGAACAACTGCCTGCACCCCTAGCAAGGAATGCAATGATCTTTTACGACAAAAAGAAAAATTTAGCAAACATGATTAGAGATATAAAGATTCAAGCGTACATTTGGACGGAATCAAAACGATAAAGTGCTAGGATTAACGACCAGCATGGGAAATATCAATATCCAGATTTGCAATCTTTTCCCATGGATTTTGAAAACATACTGTGCGGACAGAGAAACCCCATATTATTAATAAGAGCAACATCAATATCCAGATTTGCTCCATGTGACAGAGCTTGTCATGGCATAGAGATCTGATGAAAGGGTTTCAGTTTATTGTATTATGCTCAAAGGGTTACAAGCAATACTTATACAGGATTACAGACGATAATAAAGGAAACAGAAAACAAAAGAATTACAAAACAATAACTACATAATATACTCAAGATACGGGATATCCCCCCCCCCAAGATGGTGCAGAACAAATCTTGAGTTTGTTAACCAGAAAGCGAATGCGAGGAGAAGGTAGAGACTTGGTGAAGAGATCTACAAGCTGAAACTCAGAGGACACATGAGGTAGTGCAATGGTCTATTGCTTGTAGTGATGACGAACAAATTGACAGTATATTTCAATGTGTTTTGTGCGTTCATGAAAGACATCATTATTAGCTATGTGAGTAGCAGCCTTGTTGTCACAATAGAGAAGAGTAGAATCTGTCAGATAGACTCCCATATCACCCAAGAGCCATCGTATCCAAACAATCTCAAAAGTAGTATGAGCTAAAGCTCGATATTCTGCTTCAGCACTAGATCGTGACACAACATATTGTTTCTTACTACGCCAGGAAATGAGAGAATTGCCAAGAAACATACAGTAACCAGTAGTCGATCGTCTGTCAGTGACATATCCTTCCCAAAATGAATCAGAGTGTGCACGAAGATAAAGATCAGAGGAAGATGAGAAATGTAAACCTTGATACAAAGTACATTTAATATAGCGTAAGATCCGAAGAACAACAACAAATGTGGCGACCGTGGAGCAGACATAAATTGGCTAACAACATGTATTGCGTAACTAATGTCTGGTCTGGTAATGGTCAGATAGTTTAGGCTTCCTACTAGCTGCCTGTATAGAGTAAGATTAGAAAGAGCTTTGTCTTCAACAGGATTGAGCTTGACATTCAATTCAAGTGGTGTGTCTGCAATCTTAGAATCAGTAAGACCAGCACGATGCTTTCAGATGGATACTTGACATGTGAGATGAAATATCCTCCAGAAGATTTGTCAGCTTCTACTCCAAGAAAATATCTGAAGAAACCAAGATCCTTCATTTCAAAGCAAGAGTGGAGATGAGATTTAAAAGCTTGAATACCTTCTGAGTCACTGCATGTGATGACCATATCATCAATATAAAGCAGAAGAAGAACCATTCCCTTACCAGTTGATCGAACAAACATAGCTGAGTCGTAAGGATTTGAGTGAATCCATACTTAAGAATTGCAGTTGAAAACTTTTAAAACCAAGCACGAGGTGCTTGTTTTAGCCCATACAAAGCCTTGCGCAACTTACAAACTTGATTTGGAGCAGGTTCTAAACCAGGAGGTGGCCTCATATAAACTTCTTCTTGAAGTTCACCATGAAGAAACGCGTTCTTAATATCCATTTGGTGGAGATCCTATTTGAGAGCAACAGAAACAACAAGTAATGTGTGAACTGTAGTCATTCTTGCAACCGAAGCAAAAGTTTCTTCATAATCAATAACATACTCTTGTGTATATCCTTGTGCAACCACACATGAATTATGATGATCTAACGTATAATCTGATTTAGCCTTGACCTTGTAAACCAATTTTCTTCCCACAATTGGTTTTCCAGGAGGCAAATCGACCATGTCCCATGTACCAGCTTGTTTATGAGCAGTTAGTTCTTCTCACATCGATTCTTGCCACTCTTGTATCACTGAAGCTTCCATGTAGTTCTTAGGTTCATGTTCTGCTAAAATAGTTATTAATAAACAGTGATATTCAGATAACTTAGCTGGTGGCCGTCGTGTACGAGGAGGCAGTTGAGCAGTTTCATGAGCAATATCCCCATGTTGAGTTGTTGTATTGGGATGGTCCATAGAGTGGTCGATAGCTGCTTCAGTGGGTTCTGCAGATTCAATAGGAGGAGGATGAAAGACATTGCTGACAGAAATGCTAGGATATAGAGATTCATCATCAAATGGATTTAAATAAGAAAAGTTCTCTAGAGTTGATATTTTACTACTAGGAAGGGACCAAAATGGTATTTTCCCAGAAAGTGACATGACGAGAAATACGTAATCTCTTACTTTCTGG
The DNA here is from genome assembly GCA_023531295.1 of Papaver armeniacum. Lineage (NCBI taxonomy): Eukaryota > Viridiplantae > Streptophyta > Magnoliopsida > Ranunculales > Papaveraceae > Papaver > Papaver armeniacum. Next base: position 104,408 of record JAJJWW010003896.1, read on the forward strand.
ATCATAACATCTATACCCTTTCTGTTCTATGCCATAACCAAGAAACACACAAATAGTGTTCTTTTTGCCGAGTTTATTGCGCTTCCTTTCAGCAAGTAGGACAAAGCAAGTGGAACCAAAAACACACATCTCTGAATAGTCATGTTTCTTATTATATAATCGTTCATAGGTAGATATACCACCTATAACAGTAGTAGGAACTTGATTGATAGTGTACACAATAGTGAAAACTGATTCACCCCAAAAGTTAGAGGGAACCGAATATGATAGAAGTTGTGTTCTAGATGTTTCTATGGTATGACGATGTTTGCGTTCTGCGACACCGTTCTATTCTGGTGTTTTAATACAAGACAACTGAAGAAGAGTACCTTCAGATTTCAAAAAATCTTTGAAAGGATTGGATATGTATTCACCTCCATGGTCTGCACGAAATATTTTGATGGATTTTTGAATTGGGTTTTGATCATATTGGAAAATTCAGTGTAGATTCTTAGGAACTCTGATCTGGATCTAAAAAGATACAACCATGTACAACGAATGTAATCGTCAATAAAAATAACATACTAAAAAGACCCCCTTGAAGCAATGTGAGACTTTCCCAAAATATCTGAATGAATGAGATCAAAAGGTGCAGAAGAAAAAGTAGTATTGTTATTAAATGGAAGAGCCGGTTGTTTACCCATCTTACAAGCAATACAATAAAGTTCTTTGTCCAGGGGAACATTACCTAGCAACCCTTTATTAATCATATAGGAGAGATGAGAAAAGGAGACATGGCCTAACTTAGAGTACAAGAAATAAAAGGAGATACCTCGGAAGGTAAAGTAGAAGATATGGCAGCAACAAGTTTGTTCTGGGATTGAGGAATGGCTAGAGACTACAGAAGGTAAAGACGACCAATTTTATGACTTATCCCAACAAGCTTCTCTGTTTTGGGGTCCTGTATAACACAACCCAGAGAAGAAAAGAAGATGTTAAAACCCTGGTTACATAGTTAACCAATGGAAATAAGGTTCATCTTAATCTTGGGAACAAGAAGAACATCTGCTATGTGTATCTTGTTCAAAACTTTAACCTGACCAATATAAGTAGCAATGATTCCTGACCCATATGTTGTATGAATTTTAGGAGTAACAATAGGTTTCATTTTCTCAAACATATTTGAGTTAAAGGTCATATGATTTGATGCTCCTGAATCAAGAAACCATTTAGTTAAAAAAGTACCTAAGGGAACTGAGAAAGCAGTTGCTACTGTAGGATTGTTACCAATTGCAAGAGCTTGTTTTAGCATCTCTTGAAGGTCACGGTAAGTTGGAGCTGAGAAGTTTCTCCGTGAATTGAAAGTTGGATTAGATCTTGGACAGGAAGGTACTGCAAGGACTGCTGGAATGTCTGGCTTGATTCTTTTGCGTGTCTCCTCAATAATAAGTTCAGACATGGTACTTTCTACAGTCGACAGTGGATTTCTAAGAAGAATGGATGCTCTCACTGATTCAAACTCATCTTTTAGAGCCTTTAAAAGTTGAACAAGGCGCGATTCTTCTCTATATCAGTTGTCCATTTAGGCTCCATAAGCGCTAGTTGATTCCACACGATTGATATTTCGGAGTGAAAGTCAGATATTGATTGCTCATGTTGTCGTTTCAAAGATCGAATATCTTGTTCAAGCTTGTATCTTTGTGAAAAATCAACTTGTGTGTATCTCGTTGCAAGAAAATCCTAAGCTTTTTGGCCTCTTCAAAACCAGTGAGTTGCATACTTATGGATGCAATTACAGTTTTGCTAATCCAAGTGAGGATTTTGTGACTATTGACTTCCCAAGTTTCAGAGGGATCGGTTTATGCAGCTTCTTTATCTTTACCACTAGTTCTAACCACTGGACGTTTTTCTTTACCATCAACGTATTTTCATATACTTTTTCCATTGAGAAAACTTCTCATGAGAAAGTACCAATGGTTATAGTTGGTTCCATCGAACTTAACAGTAATGGGTTGAGATTCTTGCGACATGATAATAGCTTAAGAAATTATCGGAAAACTAAGCAAGGATTCTTGACAGGTAGGGTTTATGATATGAAAAGAAAATAACATACAAAGATAAAGATGTGATGGATTTCTGATACCTTGATTACAGCACAGAGGGTTTGATTTTCTAGGTTAGCAACGAAGGTGGATTATTGAACATTGACTGGCTTTGATACCATGACAGAGTTTGTCATGGCATAGAGATCTGATAAAAGGGATTCAGTTTATTATATTATACTCAAAGAGTTACAAGTAATACTTATACATGATTACAGATGATAATAAAGGAAACATAATACAACAGAATAACAAAACAATAACTACACAATATACTCAAGATACGGAATATTTTAACACCATGAACATCCAATTTTCTAGGAATTACAGCGGTGGATATAAATAATGGACTAATTTATTTCAAAAGCAAAGGAAAAAAGACATTTCATAGGGCTATGCTATTACTAAGAACATAAGTATTAAGTAACAACATCAGTCTTTACCAAAATTTCAATCTCTCTTTTCATTCTTAATTTTTCTCCACAACACTTTTATGGATGCATGCTTGGTACTAGAAGTATGAAAAAACCGCAAGTAGAGCTAAAATATGACAGCCTTCATGGTGAAATGTTGTTCAAAAACCTGTAAGAGAAGTTGATGAGGATAGCTAGATTACTGGAGTTCTCGGATCTAAACTTGGAGAGACTACAAACAATAAGAAAAAAAGAGAGAGTGAACCTACTGATAATCAAAAGAAGAAAAGCAAAGTGTTGCTAGAATGTTTGGAGAATATTAAAGCCAAAACAGTAATTACAAGTAATTAGTTATTACCCAAGGGGCCCGAAGGTTCCGGACCCTTTAGAGATAATAAAGGGTAGACAAAACTTCTTAATATCTAAAAATTAAAGGAAATGGGTAAAACAGGCCCTTACAGGAAACCGTAAAAACCTATAACTCCCATTAAACTTCAAGCATTATCTTCACGCGAACTTCAAGCATCATATAGATTACTAGCATTAAAAATTCATTTATCTGGGTTTATGCATCTATTCATACATAATGTCGGGTATACGTGATGTTTAGTGGGGCCGATTTTATTGATTTTTTAACTCGAAAGAAGAAAAGTTTTATTAATATAGAATGTTATCGAAACCAAATCTGCTCGGACACTATCACTGAAATTTGAATCCAATGGGCACGCATTGTTCCATTATTCGGTTTCAGTTGAAGTTAAGCTTATATCAGCAACATGATCAGTGTTTCTAGGCACTCTAGAGATACTATAGTCATGAGTTGTTAAATTGACAAATTGCTAAGCCATATTTAACTTCTTCTTTTTTTAAATTTGGTTTCAGTTGTAGTGATGATGGTGTGATTGTTAAACTAAAACGAGTTTTAAGTCCGCATTTCATTATAATCATCATTAATAAATTCGTATGATGTGAACGGATTTTATGAAACTGCCCGGTAATAGACGTGATTTATAAATGAGTCGGATGAGGGACAACCTCTATAAATTTGTCTTTATAACAAACGCAAATTTTTGTTTAGTGCGATAAAAGCATTTGGATAAACGCGTTTTCAAAGGACGTCTGATCCCAAACTCATTATATAAAAGCGTTTCATGAAACGTATTCTTGAAAAGCGTTTCAGCTCTTGCTTTAATATATAACATCCAACCACGATACGCTATTTAAATTTGTATACAAGTTCCCACGTATTTTATAATAGTGTCCGTGTAAACACGCAGTTATAAACTGCGTCTTACCATATTTGAGAATCGCCAACTTCGGTTGCCAGATTTGGCAAAGCGATTCGGCATTTTGGCGACTTTTACTCTCATAACTGTGCCTCATTTAATTTTTTTTTGTCAAATATAACTTATAGCAACAACACTATGGTTGCTCTTAATACACTTCAAACTCTCAAACTTAAGTAAATTTGAATGTGTCTTCAATCACACTGAATATTGTCCATTTGACAACATATTTGTTTCTATTTATCACAGTTGTTACATTATGACAGTCTTTTTTGAACTATATGTTTCTGATCCTTATACTGTGTTTCTATAGATTAGCTTCCAATGGTGTGAAATCCTTTGCCTGCTCAGCATCTAAGGCTTTTGCTCAAAATCAAAGGTTTTTGATGGTTTGCATCTAGCTCCATCACTATCGCGTGCAAAATTACGAAGGATTGATCTCATAAAAGCTTATTTAGTATAATTTAAGAACGAAGCATCGAAATTAATTATTTGATAGAGATGACAAGGTTTTTCCCATGGTTGATGACCGTTATAATTCTAAGCATTTAAGTTTCTTTAGTTGTGTTAGAGCATTGCTCGGTTGAACACACCAAGCGTTGGTATGTCAAGTTTGGTTGTCATATTTTATCAAAACTCAATTAGAGTCGCTTTATTAAATGTATTAGAGACCAACTTCGATGGTATGATATAGCCATGATGTGCTTTGACTAAGTATTCAGCTCTCAGTAGGCTAACATGATCTTGTTGTAGTGATATAAAGACTCGGGCTTGAGGAGATAACTCAACCTTAAAGCACATGTGAGTAATAGGGAGAATGTCGTAAGATATAACTAACAATAGTTTTATGCCAACGCAAACATATCTTTGACATGGTTATGGCGTATCTTGTCATAATGGAATGTGTTGGCATAGTTGCATCATGCATGCAAGATGCGTTAGCAACAATGGCGCGGCAAGTACGATGGACGAAGCCGAGTTGTTGCGAGCACATGCTAGTGTCGTGGTCATGGCCAGGCTAATCGTTAGCACTTGAATATTTGGTGCCATGATCGTAACTTGGTACTGTTGGCGCTAGCGCACGTTCACGCCAGTACCATGTCTTAGGTGTTGCTAGCAGCCTAGCACTAACCCGGATTAATGCCACGGACGTGGATTTAACCGTTTTGGTGCCAATACGAATTGGTGCTATTTTCATGGACTAGGTAGCGCTGGCGCTAGTCCGTTTTGGTGTTACGTCCAAGATGTTATTGTGCTGGCTTGGGTCGATTTTGTGGCCAACTTTGGACTTGTTTGGTGCTAGAAAATATTAGTGATGTGGCTGCGACCTAGGTAAAGTTGGTACCGATGTTTAGGCTTGGCAGTGGCCCTGACAGCGTGTCGTGGTCATGGCCTACTAGCGCTGGCATTTGCTGGCGTCGTGGCTGGCCTAGGTGATGCTAGAGCTGGCATTTTACAGAGTCATTTCGATGTTCTAGGTGATGTTAGCATTGACACTTGACAATTCAGTGGACATGTCCAAGGAACAGCTAGCGCTGGCACTGGCCAGTGCCATGGTCGTGGCCAAGGCGTAGCTGGTGCTAGCACTTGCCAGTGTTATGTCTGTGGTTGGAGTAGTTGGTATTAATGTCGGCATCTTCACATGTTTTCCAATAGAGGCTTGTGCATAGGTATGGCTTGCGTCATAGCATATTCTGACACCATGGCATGTTTAGGGCTTCACGATGTTTCATGAAATCTGGTGTTAGTATTAATACTGGGTTGGTTTCATGCTTGGTTGAGACAACATTAAGTTGGGTCTTGCGAAGATATTGTATTATAAGAAACAATATAGAGTGCATATGCAACATGTTGGAGGAATTCAGCCGTGGAACTTCTGCGACTCAAGACGATGTTCAATTCAACTCTGTACTAGATAGTATGCATCTAATAACACTTTCATTCAGGAATGACATGGAATCTTACTATGAATGTGTTAGAGTAATGCTCGGGCGAACTCGCATGCGTTGCTATCTCAAGCATGTTTGTCAATGTTAGTGATCAAAACTATAAGTCTTGATTTCTAGCCTATGTATCTAAAGGTCTCGGACTAGGATATAAAGTGTAGTTGAGCTCAAGAACTCCATGGCAATCATCATGCAAGATGAAGGACTACTCGAGGAACCGGTGGAACTTCATCGACTAAAAGGTATGTAGAGACTTGAGCTTATCTGTCACTCAAAAGTCTATTTACTCTATCTCCTACTCTTGAGACAAAAGTCGTTTAGACGTATGGACTTTCATTATACACATTTGCTATTTCGAGCCGAGTTTAACTCGCCTATCTATTTCTCGAAATATGTGTTGGTAAGTTTTAACCGAATTCATCTTTACCTAGTAACGAAAGTCATGATATGTTTCAATCACTTTGGAAATTGCTCTGACGAAAAATGGTCTGTGAATAACGGCTATATAACGTTCTCTGAGAATGTTTCAATGATTGAAATGAGAGTTTAGATTACATAACAATGGTAGGATATAAGCATTGTTGTGGAAACACATATATGTATAAGTCCTTATTCCTTGAACCAAAGTTTGCGAACTTTATTGATCAAGATAAATGGAAGTGGCGCAAGCCAAGTCCGCGAACTGGTGGAAGTTCTCACCCGAGAATTTCTGCTGGAGTTTCTGTACTCCTTCCATGAGCTTAAGTCCGCGAACCCAGTCTTCGAACTTGAGTAGGTTATATCTAAAACCGGTTGTTCTTGAACTAATGTTTATATAAACTAAGGAATGCTTTTGCATACCGTGGCTATAAAGTTCATGAATCGATTCGAGTGAATCAAACCGTTTTTGCTTCGATTGTGTCTTGTGTAGTTACATAAGATCTAAGCAATTGAACAACTCTCTAACTAGTTCATTTGAGTCATTTGAACTAGTTATGGTGAAGACTAATGTGGTTGATATGAGAGTGATCATATGGATAACCATTTGGTTGACTATTCTTGAACCAACAAATGTTAATATTTGGGTACGGTTCATAAACCCAAAATTGAACATTTCATTTGTGTGTAACAAGCTAAGTTTTCGATCCAACGGTTGAGAAATATTAGCTTGAATCTAATCATGTTTTCATCTAACGGTGAATATTGAATGCTTTGTTACCAAGCTAACATTTATTGCAAACCCTGATTTGAAAGACTATATAAGGGAGAACTCTAGCAACTGGGAAACCTAATCCCCACACTTTACGTGTGATACTAGTTTGCTATGCTAGAGTCGATTCTCCTTTAACCTTTTGTTTTCTTCTTCTAAAACCAGGTTAACGACTTAAAGACTTCATTGGGATTGTGAAGCCAGACCGATACTAATTTTCTTGTAGTTGTGTGATCTAATCTTCCTGTTTCTATCGTACGAGTAAAATTATAATAATTGGCTTGAGATTTATATCTCTGATAGGCAAGATAGAAAAGAAATCACAAACACTTCGTCTCATCATTTGTGATTCCGCAATATCTTTTTTCGCTGCGTCGATTAAGATTATTGTGAGGTGATCAATAATACTAGGCTGTTATTCGGGGATATAAGTCCGGGTTATTGATTGGTTCCTATTCACCTTGATTTATCAAAAGTCGGAACAAAACTCATAGGTTTATTCGTGGGAGACAGATTTATATATTTTGTAGACTTTTCTGTGTGATACTGATTTTTTTATTAAAGTCTTCGACTTTGGGTCGTAGCAACTCTTATTTGTGGGTGAGATAAGCTAAGGTAATCAAGTACGTAGTATCCTGCTGGGATCAGAGGCGTAAGAGCATAACTGTACCTTGGATCAGTGTGAGATTGATTGGGGTTCAACTACGGTCCAGCATCAAGTTAATTTGGAGTAGGATAGAGTCTGTAGCGGCTTAATATAATGTGTGTTCAATCTGGACTAGGTCCCGGGGTTTTTCTTCATTTTCGGTTTCCTCGTTAACAATATTCTGGTGTCTATGTTATTTCTATTCCGTATTATATTTGTTTATATAATTGAAATACCACAGGTTGTGCGTTGTTCAATCAATTAGAATATCCTACCTTTTGGGTTGTTGATTTAAATTGATTGACACTTGGATATTGGTTTTTGGTACCATCAAAGTTATCTCTCTTTGATAAAGACTCGCAGATTTCTATTTGCTTGAGTAAAGATCAAATCGAGAGATTGATATATAAACTCTTTGATATACTTTTTATCTAGATTGAGTGTGACTGTCTAGTTGATTCTCTAGAAAGTATATTGGAGTTTGTCCATACAGATTGCGAATCGAATTGTTGGGTATAGTTGTTAGACCCCCGCTTTTTCAATTGGTATCAGAGAAGGCAAACACGTTCAAGACCTTACAAGTCTGTGTTTGTAGCGATCTGACTCTATGGACAGAAGTGCTATCTCAATAAATGCACCACCAGATCCAGAGATTTCAGAATTCTCTTCCATGACTGATTTAATAAAATCTGTAGAAGAAATTCTATCTAAACCTCCACCAGGTTTAAAAACCCTTGAAGTGTTTCCAGGGCTTGAAAAGAAGCTTGAGAGCTTATCTCTTGATGTTGAGTTATACCTCTCGAAAGAGCAAGAATCTCTTAACAGGCTAAATCAAGTTATGATGAATAATATTTATGTTGAGGTTGATATTGATTTACTAATCAGTGAGAGCAATGCTCCTCCTCTGCGTAATCCAATTAGTTGTAACAAACTAAACGAATTACAAGAGGAGTTTAAATCTCAGTCATTTGAGTGTATCACCTCAAAGCATGAATTGATTCGTTGCTCAATTCCTGATACTTCCTATCAATATAGTAGTATTGTCTTCTTATATGAAGAAGCTAGGATGTCTCTTTTTATCAAAAGAGTTTCCCTTCGCAGTACTAAAAACTATCTGCAGAAACTGTTTTTTATAAGTTGGAAAACAAGAAATCGGAAACACAAATATTTTTGGGTTCTCTTGAAGTTCTTTGATAGACTTATAAAAACAGTTCCTTGGGTGTTTCTCAACACTACAAGATGTAAGAGTTGTTGGAAAGAAACTCTTTCTTGGTGCCATAGTGAGCAAGACATTGTTCACCTCAACACAACTTGATTATGTTGAATGTGCATCCTCACTAAGAAATGTCTTGTTATGTATACGGTGAGGGAAGCACAAGAACTGGGGCATACATATTAAGTTGGGTATGATTTTGAATGTTTGGTAACGCGGTAGAATTCGATTGGATTCTTCTAAAAAGGTTTGAAAATAGTAGTTCCGGATGTTTGGACTTCATGGTACACATACCAAGTATGCATACCATCATTTAAAATCAAATTCCAGGGGTTTAAGTTCGCAGACCCAGTTTGCAAACTGCTCTAAGTCATGAAAATTCTTTTGCAAACTCGTATGCATACTTGCATGTAGACGTCGATATTCGATAAACTTGTTTTGGCCGTAATTTCTTCGTCCGAACTCGGAATGACCTCATTCTTTTCGCATTCTCTTTAACTTAGAATTCTATTCAAAATGGAGATGAGAAACCTTGAATCTGGATGAGTTAAGATTGGTATTTGTCCTGTCTCTTGTTTTTGAGTGTTTTGCTCCATTTTGTCACTTGTTCCACTTCTCTTGGAATTGGGCACTTGGATTCTTGGAGTACTACTCTTCTAGGCTAATTTGTAGCTTTTACAAGAATGTTGTTGGTTAATCACAAAGAAGGGAGTTCAAGAATGGGCAGTAGTACGCATTACTATGGAATTCTTGAACGTTCACAATCATATTTTTTTTGTGAACTATGGTGCATGGTCGTTAATGACTTTGTATGATCTTCTTTGTTAATAAAATCTTTTTATACACCTTTGGTAGTTATTCTTGGTATAAATCCGGGCGAAAAAGATTGATTCTACCCTCTAAGGACAAATCATCTTATATGTGCATTACGAGTTTGTCTTGATGCCTAGGAAACTTCTTATCAGAATTTATTCTTGTTTTTGAGAAGTATTACTAGAGTTTGGAATAGAAATTATTGTGATTACACATAGCTATGTCCAACGTTTTCATCTTCATGTTTTTAGATTTATTGGTTTAAATTCTAAATTTGTTTGGAAGATGATTTTTGCAGTATTAATCTTTATGGTTTTATATATTGCAATGTTTTATGGGATATGTGTGTTTGCGTCCGTGAACTATGATTGTCCCATATCTTGTCAAAAGTAAAGTCTTTCGTAAGTCGATATTCTTATATTGATAAAGGAATGAATGGACTTTTGACAAATACAAAAGTTAAGCCTATATTGTCAATTATTGATGGAAGATAGGTTAAAATATTTTGTTTTCAAGGATATGTCTATTGTATGTCATGGTGCAAATTGTGATGGAAAATAGAATGAATCCTTGTGTATTCAAAGCAGAGAATTGATCTTCCCCGATCCATATTTTTTTTGTGTATTACTGTGAGGCTCTGAATGTGTCTTATGTTGAGCACTAAAATAATCAAAGTTGATTATTTTATTGGTTAGCTTTGTTGTTGTTCCATAAGGTACTTTATGTCGAGCATATTGGACTAAATTAATCATCTTGTTTGGTTATTTAGTTATGACTCCGTAAGTTTTCTTATTTTGAGCGCTTTTGACTGGGTTGATTATTTCCATGATTAACTTAGTCATTGCTCCATAAATTCTCTTATGTGAGTATGGCCAATTAAATTGATTACTCTTTGTGATTAGTTTGATTGTGTATTTCGATTAAATTAATTATGGGTTCTCTTGTGGTTAATTTAATTGAGTATTTTGGATTCAAATTCATACTTGTATGTGATTTGTTATGTCCAAAGAAATCCTTCTTTTCCTTCGAAATTAAGGTCGCTCTTGCTGTTCTTTCGGGAATGACATATTATGGGGGAGAGTTCTTTTTGAACTTGCGCTTAATTTCCATATCTTTGTGGGGAATGCGGCTGTGGAATATTATAGGGGTTATATTGTATCTTTAAACTCCTTGATGAATGCATTTAGCTTCGGCTTTATGATTGCATCTAAATAAGATGATGTGTGTTTCTTTCTTTTGGTCATGAAATGCCTCTTTCGGAAATTTTATTAGGATCCCGTTCTTGTACCTTTGCCAATTTTATTGACAAAAAGGGGGAGAATTAATATGTGGTTCACACTACAAATACATATGGTTTTCGGATCATTATGTAAGGGGGAGTGGTTTCCATGTGAGATGGAGTATTGACTAAGGGGGAGTGATACATATCACCATAGTATTGTTGTTGAAGTTGTGATACAATTGGACTTTGACGCTGTGTAATGATACTATGACACTGTATAACAATGATTGAGAACTCTTGTTTTCTTGTTGTTATAGCTACGGATTTTCAACAACGGTGATACTAAACTTACAACCTTTGGGATCATTGGATTACTTGGAAGTGACGAAGATTTCGAGTAATGTTGAAGATTAGACATGTGGAATAGGAGCTACAAAAGTTTATTTATTTATTTTTTTGTATTCCATATGTATTAATAGTTTTGTCACTAAAATTGACAAAGGGGGAGATTGTTAGAGCATTGCTCGGTCGAACTCGCATGCGTTGCTATCTCAAGCATGTTTGTCAATGTTAGTGATCAAAACTATAAGTCTCGATTTCTAGCCTATGTATCTAAAGGTCTCGGACTAGGATAGAAAGTGTAGTTGAGCTCAAGAACTCCATGGCAATCATACAAGACGAAGGACTACTCGAGGAACTAGTGGAACTTCATCGACTAAAAGGTATGTGGAGACTTGAACTTATCTGTCACTCAAAAGTCTATTTACTCTATCTCCTACTCTTGAGACAAAAGTCGTTTAGACGTATAGACTTTCATTATACACATTTGCTATTTCGAGCCGAGTTTAACTCGCCTATCTATTTGTCAAAATATCTGTTGGTAAGCTTTCGCTTTAACCGAATTCATCTTTACCTAGTGACGAAAGTCATGATATGTTTCAATCACTTTGGAAATTGCTCTGACGAAAAATGGTCCGTGGAATAACGGCTATATAACGTTCTCTGAGAATGTTTCAATGATTGAAATGAGAGTTTAGATTATTACATAACCATTGGTAGGATATAAGCATTGTTGTGGAAACACATATATGTATAAGTCCTTATTCCTTGAACCAAAGTTTGCGAACTTTGTTGATCAAGAGAAATGGAAGTGGCCCAAGACAAGTCCGCGAACTCAGTCCGCGACCTGGCGGAAGTTCTCACCCGAGAATTTCTGCTGGAGTTTGTGTACTCTTTCCATGAGCTTAAGTCCGGGTTATTGATTGGTTCCTATTCACCTTGATTTATCAAAAGTCGGAACAAAACTCATAGGTTTATTCGTGGGAGACAGATTTATATATTTTGTAGACTTTTCTGTGTGATACTGATTTTTTTATTAAAGTCTTCGACTTTGGGTCGTAGCAACTCTTATTTGTGGGTGAGATAAGCTAAGGTAATCAAGTACGTAGCATCCTGCTGGGATCAGAGGCGTAAGAGCATAACTGTACCTTGGATCAGTGTGAGATTGATTGGGGTTCAACTACGGTCCAGACCGAAGTTAATTTGGAGTAGGATAGAGTCTGTAGCGGCTTAATATAATGTGTGTTCAATCTGGACTAGGTCCCGGGGTTTTTCTTCATTTTCGGTTTCCTCGTTAACAATATTCTGGTGTCTGTGTTATTTCTATTCCGTATTATATTTGTTTATATAATTGAAATACCACAGGTTGTGCGTTGTTCAATCAATTAGAATATCCTACCTTTTGGGTTGTTGATTTAAATTGATTGACACTTGGATATTGGTTTTTGGCATCATTTAAGTTATCGGTCTTTGATAAAGTCTCGTAGATTTCTATTTGCTTGAGTAAAGATCAAATCGAGAGATTGAGATATAAACTCTTTGATATACTTTTTATCTAGATTGAGTCTGACTGTCTAGTTGATTCTCTAGAAAGTATATTGGAGTTTGTCCATACAGATTGCTAATCGAATTGTTGGGTATGGTTGTTAGACCCCCGCTTTTTCAATTTGTATCAGAGCATGCAATCACGTTCAAGACCTTACAAGTCTGTGTTTGTAGCGATCTGACTCTATGGACAGAAGTGCTATCTCAATAAATGCACCACCAGATCCAGAGATTTCAGAATTCTCTTCCATGACTGATTTAATAAAATCTGTAGAAGAAATTCTATCTAAACCTCCACCAGGTTTAAAAACCCTTGAAGTGTTTTCGGGGTTTGAAAAGAAGCTTGAGAGCTAATCTCTTGATGTTGAGTTATACCTCTCGAAAGTGCAAGAATCTCTTAACAGGCTAAATCAAGTTATGATGAATAATATTTATGTTGAGGTTGATATTGATTTACTAATCAGTGAGAGCAATGCTCCTCCTCTGCGTAATCCAATTAGTTGTATCAAACTAAACGAATTACAATAGGAGTTTAAAGATTGAGTCTGACTGTCTAGTTTATTCTCTAGAAAGTATATTGGAGTTTGTCCATACAGATTGCTAATCGAATTGTTGGGTGTGGTTGTTAGACCCCCGCTTTTTCAGAATGCACGTAATTTGTATAATTAATATGTTTTGATTAATACAAGTAATCTTTATAGGCGCACATGAACTAACCGAGTGAAGTACGAGACCATAATTTTGGATATGCATTCTCAATTCTCTTGCGAAATACAATACAAAAGTACGAGACCATAATTTTGATGTTCGATCAGAAATTAATTACATGTATTTTTATTTTAATATTTTTGCTGTCGGGCAGAGATAATATTACAATTGTCTCCCTCGTCAAAACTCCACCATCAACAACTAGAAGTACGAACACCGAAAATAGAGCTAAAATATGACAGCCTTCATGGTAAATTTTGTTCAAAGACCTATAGGAGAAGTTGAGGAAGATAGAGTCTTGGAGTATGTCTGATCTAAACTTGGAGAAACTACACAATAAAAAGAAAAATGAGAGTGAAAGTATTGATGATCAAAAGAAGAAGAACATTTGGAATAAAAATTTGCATGATGTGCATATATTCGGTCCAAGCCCATTTACTCTTACAAATATCGATCTAAAATTCGGAAATTCCAATTCGCAACTTACTTACTTGATTTGGAGCATGTTCTAAACCAAGAGGTGGCCTCATATAAAATTCTTCTTGAAATTCACCACGAGGAAACACATTCTTAACATCCATTTGGTGGAGATCCTATTTGCGAGCAACAGAAACAACAAGTAATGTGCGAATTGTAGTTATTCTTGCAACCTGAGCAAAAGTTTCTTCGTAATCAATACCGTACTCTTGTGTATATCCTTGTGCAACTACACGTGATTTACAAACGTACTATATGATTTAGTCTTTACCTTGTAAACCCATTTACTTCCCACAACAGGTTTTCCAGGAAGAAAATCGACCATGTCCCATGTACCAGCTTGTTTATGAGCAGTTAATTCTTCTCACATCGAGTCTTTCCACTCTTGTATCACTGAAGCTTCCCTGTAGTTCTTAGGTTCATGTTCTGCTAAAATAGTTATTAATGAACATCGATAGTCGGAGGCAGTTGAGCAGTTTCATGAGCTGGATCCCCATGTTGAGTTGATGTATTGGGATGGTCCATAGAGTGGTCGATAGCTTCTTCTGTGGGTTTTGTGGATTCAATAGGAGGAGGATGAAAGACATTGCTGACAGAAATGCTAGGAGATCTTGAAATAGATGGAGATTCATCATCAAATGGATTTAAATAAGAAACGTTCTCTAGAGTTGATATTTTACTACTAGGAAGGGACCAAAATGGTATCTTTTCCCAGAAAGTGACATGACGAGAAATACGTAATCTCCTACTTTCTGGATCATAACATCTATACCCTTTATGGTCTTTTCCATAACTAAGAAACACACAAATGGTATTATTTTTGCCAAGTCCCTTTCTGAAAGTAGGACAAATCAAGTGGAACCAAAAACACGCAGCTATGAATACTCAGGTTTCTTATTATATAATCGTTCATAGGTAGATATACCACCTATAACAGCAGTAGGAACTCGATTGATAGTGTACACAATAGTGAAAAACTGATTCACCCCAAAAGTTAAATGGAACAGAAGAGGATAGAAGTTGTGTTCTAGATGTTTCTATGATATGACGATGTTTGCGTTCTGCGACACCAATCTAAACTGGTGTTTCAATACAAGACAACTGAAGAAGAGTACCTTCAGATTTCAAAAAATCTTTGAAAGGATTGGATATGTATTCACCTCCATGGTCTGCACGAAATATTTTGATGGATTTTTCGAATTGGGTTTTGATCATATTGGAGAATTCAGTGTAGATTCTTAGGAACTCTGATCTGGATCTAAAAAGATGCACCCATGTACAACGAATGTAATCGTCAATGAAAATAACATAGTAAAAAGCACCTTCCTTTGAAGCAATGTGAGAATTTCCCCAAACATCTAAATGAATGAGATCAAAAGGTGAGGAAGAAAAAGTAGTATTGTTATTAAATGGAAGAGCCGGTTGTTCACCCATCTTACAAGCAATACAGTAAAGTTCTTTGTCCAGGGGAACATTACCTAGCAACCCTTTATTAATCATATAGGAAAGACGAGAAAAGGAGACATGTCCTAGCTTAGAGTACCAAGAAATAAAAGGAGATACCTTGGAAGGTAAAGTAGAAGATATGGTAGCAACAAGTTTGTTCTTGGATTGAGGAATGGATAGATCTCCAGAAGGTAAAGACGACCAACTCTACGACCTATCCCAACAAGCTTCTCTGTTTTGGGGTCCTGTATAACATAACCCTGAGAAAAAAAGAAAATGTTAAATCCCTGGTTACATAGTTGACCAATGGAAATGAGGTTCATCTTAATCTTGGGAATAAGAAGAACATCTTCTATGTGTATCTTGTTCAAAACTTTAACCTGAACAATATGAGTAGCAATGATTCATGACCCATCCATTTGTATGAATTTTAGGAGTAACAATAGGTTTCATTTTCTTAAACAGATTTGAGTTATAGGTCATATGATTTGATGCTCCTGAATCAAGAAACCATCCAGTTGAAAAAGTACCCGAGGGAACTGAGAAAGCAGTTGGTACTGTAGGATTGTTACCAATTGCAAGAGTTTGTTTCAGCATCTCTTGAATGTCTGCCAAATTGTTTGTAGCTGCAAAGTTGTTTGGTGCATAGTTTGGTGATTCATGTGCTTGCTCTAGGGCTGGTGCAGAAGTAACAAGAGCTGGTGAATAATAAGATGGAGCTGAAGTGTCGAATCTTCTATTGTTTCTCATGTTACTTGAAGATGGAGAACTAAAATTTCCTACCATATTTCAATATTCCTTGCAGTAGTTTCATTGTGGTGTGCCTGGTGATGGTGCTGAACCTTACATAGTTAATCTTAGAGGGTTACTTGTATTTGCAGGCGAAGGACATTTCTTTGCTAGATGCCCAAAATTCTTACAGGTATGGCATTGTACTTGAGAAAGGTCACGGTAAGTTGGAGCTGAGAAGTTTCTCCGTGAATTGAAAGTTGGATTAGAGCTTGGACAGGAAGGTACTGCAAGGATTGCTGGAATGTCTGGCTTGATTCTTTTGCGTGTGTCCTCAGTAATAAGTTCAGACATTGCACTTTCTACAGTCGGTAGTGGATTTATATGAAGAATGGATGCTCTCACTGATTCAAACTCATCTTTTAGAGCCATTAAAAGTTGAACAAGGCGCGATTCTTCTCTATATCAGTTGTCCATTTAGGCTCCATACGCGCTAGTTGATTCCACACGATTGACATTCCAGAGTGAAAGTCAGAGATTGATTGCTCATGTTGTTATTTCAAAGATCGAATATCTTGTTCAAGCTTGTATCTTTGTGCAAAATTAACTTGTGTGTATCTCTTTGCAAGAAAATCCTAAGCCTTTTGGCCTCTTCAAAACCAGTGAGTTGCATACTTATGGATGCAATGACAGTGTTGCTTATCCAAGTGAGGATTTTGTGACTATTGACTTCCTAAGTTTCAGAAAGATTGGTTTATGCGGCTTCTTTATCTTTACCACTAGTTCTAATCACTGGACGTTTTTATTTACCATCAACGTATTTTCATATACTTTTTCTATTGATAAAACTTCTCATGAGAAAGTACCAATGGTTATAGTTGGTTCCATCGAACTTAACAGTAATGGGTTGAGATTCTTTACGCGACATGATAATAACTTAAGAAAGAACCGGAAAACACAACAAGGATTCTTGACAGGTAGGGTTTATGATATGAACAGAAAACAAAATACAAAGATAAAGATGTGATGGATTTCTGATACCTTGATTACAGCACAGAGGGTTTGATTTTCTAGGTTAGCAATGAAGGTGGATTATTGAATCTTGACTGGTTTTGATACCATGACAGAGTTTGTCATTGCATAGAGATCTGATGAAAGGGTTTCAGTTTATTGTATTATGCTCAAAGGGTTACAAGCAATACTTATATAGGATTACAGACGATAATAAAGGAAACAAAATACAACAGAATAACAAAACAATAACTACAAAATATACTCAAGATACGGGATATCTTAACACCATGAACATCCAATTTTCTAGGAATTGCAGCGGTGGATATAAATATTCTAAATAATGGACTAATTTATTTCAAAAGTAAAGGAAAAAAGACATTTCATAGGGCTATGCTATTACTAAGAACATAAGTATTAAGTAACAACATCAGTCTTTACCAAAATTTCAATCTCTCTTTTCATTCTTAATTTTTCTCCACAACACTTTTATGGATGCATGCTTGGTACTAGAAGTATGAAAAAACCGCAAGTAGAGCTAAAATATGACAGCCTTCATGGTGAAATGTTGTTCAAAAACCTGTAAGAGAAGTTGATGAGGATAGCTAGATTACTGGAGTTCTCGGATCTAAACTTGGAGAGACTACAAACAATAAGAAGAAAAAAGAGAGTGAAACTACTGATGATCAAAAGAAGAAAAGCAAAGTGTTGCTAGAATGTTTGGAGAGAAAAAAAACTTGCATCTATTCATACATTTTGTTTTAGCTAAGTCATAATACTAAAGCCAAAATAGTAATTACAAGTAATTAGTTATTACCCAAGGGGCCCGAAGGTCCCGGACCTTTTAGAGAAAATAAAGGGCAGACAAAACCTCTAAATATGATGGGCAAAACAGGCCCTTACAGGAAACCGTAAAAACCTATAACTCCCATTAAACTTCAAGCATTATCTTCACACGAACTTCAAGCATCATATAGATTACTAGCATTAAAACTTCATTTATCTGGGTTTATGCATCTATTCATACATAAGGTCGGGTATTCTGTGATGTTTAGTGGGGCCAGATTTTATTGATTTTTTAACTCGAAAGAAGAAAAGTTTTATTAATTTAGAATGTTATCAGAAACCAAATCTGCCTGGACACCGGTCTGAAATTTGAATCCAATGGGCACGCATTGTCCCATTCTTCGGTTTCAATTGAAGTTAAGCTTATATGAGCAACATGATCAGTGTTTCTAGGCACTCTAAAGCTACTATAGTCATGAGTTGTTAAATTGACAAATTTCTAAGCCATATTTAACTTTTTTTTTTTGAAATTTGGTTTCAGTTGTAGTGATGGTGTGATTGTCAAACTGAAACTAGGTTTAAGTCCGCGTTTCATTATAATCATCATTAATAAATCCGTATGATGCGAACGGATTTTATAAAACTGCCCGGTAATAGATGTGATTTATAAATGAGTCAGATAAGGGACCTCCTCTATAAATTTGTCTTTATAACAAACGCAAATTTTAGCTACGGGTGCTGTAAAAGCATTTGAATAAATGCGTTTTTAAAGGACGTCTGATCCCAAACGCATTCTATAAAAGCGTTTCATGAAACGTATTCTTGAAGAGCGTTTCACCTCACGCTTTAATATATAACATCCAACCACGATATGCTATTTAAATTTGTATCCAAGTTCCCACACATTTTATAATAGTGTCCGTGTAAACACGCAGTTATAAACTGCGTCTTACCATATTTGAGAATCGCCAACTTCGGTCGCCAGATTTGGCAAAGCAATTCGGCATTTTGGAGACTTTTCCTCTCATAACTGTGCCTCATTTTTTTTTGTCAAATATAACTTATAGCAACAACACTACTGTTGCTCTTAATACACTTCAAACTCTCAAACTTAAGTAAATTAGAATGTGTCTTCAATCACACTGAATATTGTCCATTTGACAACATATTTGTTTCTATTTATCACAGTTGTTACATTCTGACAGTCTTTTTTGAACTACTCCCTCCGTCCCACTATTAGATGACCTACTTAGTTTAAAATTTTGACCTATTTCATTAAACAAGGGAATATTTCTAAAATTATCCTTTTGATTAATTATCGTTAGTATAAGAAATGTATATAATTTGATATCCATGTTTATACCCATTACGTAGGTGTTTTAAAATGCTTTCTAACGATACAAAGTTTACGAAAATCCATGGTATAGTTTGAGAGATAAATCATTTCTAAATTTTACAAATTACTATCCATAAGGGTATAATTATAAAAAAAATACTTAAAACTACTCCTTCCCATTCCTTGCCTTAAGAATTGTGCAAACTTCAACTAGGTCATCTAATAGTGGGACGGAGGGAGTATATGTTTCTGATCCCTTTACTGTTTTCCTATAGATTAGCTTCCAATAATGTGAAATCCTTTGCCTGCTCAGCATCTAAGGCTTTTGCTTAAAATCAAAGGTTTTTGATGGTTTGCATCTAGCTCCATCACTATCGCGTGCAAAATTACGAAGGATTGATCTCATAAAAGCTTGTTTAGTCAAATTTAAGAACGAAGCATCGAAATTAATTATTTGATAGAGATGACAAGGTTTTTCCCATGGTTGATGACCATTATAATTCTAAGCGTTTGAGTTTCTTCAGTTGTGTTAGAGCATTGCTCGGTTGAACACATCAAGCTTTGGTATGTCAAGTTTGGTTGTCATATTTTATCAAAACTCAATTAGAGCTTATTAAATGTATTAGAGACCAACTTCGATGGTATGATATAGCCATGATGTGCTTTGACTAAGTATTCAGCTCTCAATAGGCTAACATATGCATGATCTTGTCGTAGTGATATAAAGACTAGGGCATGAGGAGATAACTCATACTTAAAGCACATGTGAGTAATAGGGAGAATGTCGCAAGATAGCACTACCAATAGTTTTATGCCAACGTAAACATGTCTTTGACATGGTTATGGCGTATCTTTTCATAATGAAATGTGTTGGCATGGTTGCATCATGCATGCAAGATGCGTTAGCAACAATGGCGCGGGCAAGTACGATGGGCGCATCCGAGTTGTTGCGAGCACATGCTAGTGTCGTGGTCATGGCCAGGCTAATCGTTAGCACTTGCACATTTGGTGCCATGATCGTAACTTGGTACTGTTGGCGCTAGCGCACGTTCGCGCCAATACCATGTCTTAGGTGTTGCTAGCAGCCTAGCACTAACCCGGATTAATGCCACAGACATGGATTTAACCATGTTGGTGCCAATACGAATTGGTGCTATGTTCATGGACTAGGTAGCGCTGACGCTAGTCCGTTTTGGTGTTACGTCCAAGATGTTATTGTGCTGGATTGGGTCGATTTTGTGGCCAACTTTGGCCTTGTTTGGTGTTAGCAAATATTAGTGATGTGGCTGCGACCTAGGTAAAGTTGGTACCGATGTTTAGGCTTGGCAGTGGCCCTGACAGCGTGTCGTGGTCATGGCCTACTAGCGCTGGCATTTGCTGGCGTCGTGGCTATGGCCTAGGTGATGCTAGAGCTGGCATTTTACAGCGTCGTTTCCATGGCCTATGTGCTGATAGCACTGACACTTGCCAATTCAGTGCACATGGCCAAGGCACTTTTAGCGTTGGCACTGGCCAGTGCCATGGTCGTGGCCAAGGCGTTGCTGGTGCTAGCACTTGCCAATGTTATGTTTGTGGCTGTAGCAGTTGGTATTGATGCCGACATCTTCACATGTTTTCCAATAGAGGCTTGTGCATAGGTATGGCTTGCGTCATAACATATTCTGACACCATGGCATGTTTAGAGCTTCACGATGTTGCATGAAATTTGGTGTTGGTATTAATACTGGGTTGGTTTCATGCTTGATTGAGACAACGTTTGGGTCTTGCGAAGACATTGTATTATAAGAACCAATATAGAGTACATATGCAACATGTTGGAGGAATTCAGCCGTGGAACTTCTGCGACTCAAGACGATGTTCAATTCAACTCTGTACTACTAGATAGTATGCATCTAATAACACTTTCATTCAGGAATGACATGGAATCTTACTATGAATGCACGTAATTTTTATAATCAGTATGTTTTGATTAATACAAGTAATCTGTATAGGCGCACATGAACTAACCGAGTGAAGTACGAGACCATAATTTTGGATATGCATTCTCTTGCGAGATACAATACAAAAGTACGAGACCATAATTTTGATGTTCAATCATAAATTAATTACAATGTATTTTTATTTTAATATTTTTACTGCCGGGGAGACATAATATTACAAATGTCTCCCTCGTTAAAACTCCACCATCAACAACTAGAAGTATGAACACCGCAAATAGAGCTAAAATAGGACAGCCTTCATGGTAAAAAGAAACTACACATTTGGAATAAAAACTTGGAGTTGGTCTGATCTAAACTTGGAGAAACTACCCACAATAAAAAGAAAAATGAGAGTGAAAGCATTGATGATCAAAAGAAGAAGAACATTTGGAATAAAAACTTGCATGATGTGCATATATAGATATACTCGGTCCAAGCCCATTTACTCTTTACAAATATCGATCACAAATTCGGAAATTCCAATTCGCAAGCACCACCGTGTCACACTGTCACCAACCGAGTAAGATAAATCAAAATCTCCGAATCAGTGGGGGCATTTAAGTGAGGTCACACAAGAATCCTTGCCAACCATATCATCACACAAACACTGAAAAACTTCTGAACCCTAAAAAATACCTAATCCTACCTCATCATCTTCATCATCTGCTAGAAATGGAAGCCATTGGAGTTCTGATGACCTGTCCAATGTCAACACCTCTAGAAGAAGAACTTGATAAGAAATTCAAGCTTTTCAGGTTCTGGAATTTCCCTGACAAGATTGATTTCTTGAAACAGAATTCTAATTCGATTAAAGCTATAGTGGGAAATGCCACTGCTGGTGCTGATGCATCACTGATTGATTCATTACCTAAATTGGAAATCATATCAAGTTTTAGTGTTGGTTTAGATAAGATTGATTTGGGTTATTGTAAGCAGAAAGGTATTAGGGTTACTAATACACCTGATGTGTTGACTGAAGATGTTGCTGATATTGCTATTGGTTTGATTTTGGCTACTTTGAGGAGGATTTGTGAGAGTGATCAGTATGTCAGGAAAGGATTGTGGAAATTGGGTGATTTCAAAATGACTACAAAGGTTCATTTCTTTATCTTTGAATTCTTTAATTTTTATGATTACTTTCTTTTTAGTCAAAAATGAAAATACCTTTGGTGGAATTATGGAGTTTATGTTTTGTTTATTCAATGTGAATGTCCCAAATGAATGTCCCAAATCTTTGACCATTTATATGTCTCATATGTGAACTGATCAGATAGTCAGTAAAATGATTGAATTACTGTTAGCTTAAGTCAATCATCTTTTTGCAGTCTAATTCTCATTCTTATTCAGTAGGATTCCACTTGTTTTCTGGTTTGAATGTATATGTCCTAGATGTGAACTGGTCAGGTCTTGGTCTCACAAATGGCCTATTGAATGGAGTGTGAGTTTGACAAGTTTGATTACACATAAGATGCCTCTTATTTATTCTTTGATGCACCGCCACTAAGTTTTTGTGCCTCCATCACATGTTTTGATTATTGAACTATTCCTATACTCATATAGCATTTATTACTTTGCATTTTCTCAGCATTTTACATCTTAATTATGATATCTGGTATCATTACTTTCTAGTCCATGTCATGGCCTTGTTTGTTAAGTACTTGATGCACCTTTATCAGTTGGTGTTATATACTGTAAGATAGGTAAGATAGACTATAGTATGCTTGATAGGTTTTAATAATTTGCTATTAGGAATGCTATACCTTGAGGAGGTCATATTTTAGGGTGTGCGTTCATCATACATCCAACAAATAATTTAATTGAATCTTACAAGAACCTTAAGGTGTTCCTTCATCTACTTTGTCTTTTTTTCGGAGATTGCTTTTTCTCTCTTCTCTTTGCAAGTGATGATAAAAGAGTCGGAGACATGGAAATCCTTTTTAAGGAGAACTAATGTTGATTCGTCTTTGGAATCTCTCTGATGCATATATGAACACTTATTTCTTCTTCAATAATATCAATTTTGAGCTCAGACTTATTTATTCTAGAATGTTGTTGAAATTTTCAAGTGATTTTAAAACAAATAGAGACAAAAGAAATCATATTTAAGGATATTAGAATGATGACGCCTCTTGGAAATCTGTCTGATACATTTTGTGAAACACTTGGGGAGTTTTTCAGATAGGTTTTGATTAGATAAGAAGTCCACATCTTTTCACATGAATTGAAATTATAATGTTTGTGCAATGGAATTTTGGCTTGTCCTGGCTTATTGTGTTTGTGCTTCTTAACAAGTGCCTATGTGGTTTGAAACATGGTCTAACAACACGTTTTGGGGTGCTCTTTTTTTCGCCTCAGACCCAAAATGCACTGATGCGTCTGCATCACATATAGGTTTTGTATTTGAAAACACATCGGGGATTTAAAGCCCAAAAGTAATTAAAAACCCTTTAACTATTTTAAGAAGCTACTTTGCCAACTGTTAAGTATGGCACTCAAGGCAGCTAGATAATCTACAAAAAAAAGGCAACGCTTCTTTAAGGCTTTAAAGCAGCGCTAGGGGAGCGTATTGCTTTTTGAAACATTGGTTTAATTTTATATATACTTCGCTTAAACAGCTACAAACACAACCTAGAGCTGAGGTACTAATCACTGATTTCGCTTATATTTTATCGTGATATTTGGTTCTGGGTCTTAGTTATGTTATTTATTTCCTTGAATACTTTTAGGTATTTGCTTGTGGTTATGCGTCTCTGATTTAGTCTCTTCAGGAATTATGTTGGAATAAAATGTTCACGTGTATTACTTCTTTCCAGCTGGTGATTGTAGTTTTCGTAGAGCCATTATTTGGCTAAACCAACTTGTGATTATATAAAATTGAGCCAATGCAGATATTGCATTATATACATGTATTGACAGACCATGATGATTAGTTTGTTACATGTCACTATCTCTGAGGCATGTATGGTTGATCTAGAGGTGAGGTGGGGTGGGGGGTGGGGGTGGGGGTTCACCTGAGCAGTTACTTTTGGTAGTTTATAGGGGTAAACTATTCTTGCCAACCATTGTGGATCACTAGATACTTTGCAGAATTTCTGAGGTTAACAGATTTGCTTAGGAGTCAACTTCCTCTTTTGATGATGTGCATTGCCTGCATGTATCTTATTTATTCTTTGACTCACTGCTGTATCGGACGAGGTTCTCTTTCTTTCCCCAATTTTTTATATTTATAAAACCACTCATATGTGGTTATCTCATCATTACTTTTCACTATATTACATGTACAGTCATAAAATATATTCTTTTGACATTGCATGTACACAGAATTGCTTGGGGATCCCCTCTTAAGAAAAAACCTATTAACACGAAAAAGCTATTATATTTGCTTTCAGACATATCATTTACATATTGCAACTTACTAGTCAAAATCCCCCACCAAGATGTGAAGGAAACATAACTATTATCAAACTTGGGATTAAACTCAATTGGATTTGTTCCGCTCGCTTATTGGTAGACAGTGTCGCTTCACCCATCTCAATTATAGGTCTCTTATAGGTTTCTTGTAGGTCTCTTATCAAAGCAATAAGGGTTTTTCATCTGTACTTAATTTTGGCTATCGGAGACCTATGATTGAGTTGGGTGAAGTGACATTGTCAACTGAAGAGCGAGCTAAGCAAATCCAATCGAGTGTACATCCAAAGTTTGGTTAGAGTTATGCCTCCTAAATCTGTTGGTGGGGGTTTTTGGCTGCTAAGTTCCAATCTGTAATTATACGTCTTAATGCAAATATAGCAGCTTTTTCGTGTTAATTAGTTATTTGTTAGCAGGGGATTCCTAAGCATTTCGGTGTGGATGCAATGTCAAAAGAAGGCATCTTACTGCAATATCTGTCATCGTTGCTTTTTGGTCCTTGGTTTGTTCTGATTCTACATGTGAATTAAATATACCCATGTTATTCCACCTTGTTTGTTGACAATTTGATGCACCTGAAGTAGTTGTCTTGATTTGTTACAGTGTAAATGGAATATCTTGATTGAGTACACTTAAAAGGGCGTGTAAGAGAAAGAAAAGATAATTTTTACGATGCTTGATAGGTTTTGGCATTTTGCTACTGCACACACACACACACACACACAAGATTGTCATCTTGCTTAGTTTTTGGCTGTTAATGTGATTGCTTTAGCAGAAGAAAGTCATATCTTTCTTTTGCAGATTATCTTACATTGTTCTTCGTCTACTTTGCTTTCTGTTTGCAGTTCTCTGGCAAAAGGGTAGGCATCTTGGGTTTAGGAAGAATTGGTTTAGCAATTGCCAAGAGAGCTGAAGCTTTCAGTTGCCCTATAAGTTACTACTCCCGAAATGAAAAACCCAACACAGCATACAAGTATTATTCAAACGTCATGGACTTAGCATCAAACTGTGATATCCTCGTGGTTGCTTGTCCACTCACAGCAGAAACTCGTCACATTATCAATCGTGAAGTGATGAATGCATTAGGTCCCAAGGGAGTCCTCATCAACATCGGCCGTGGCCCTCATGTTGACGAACCCGAGCTTGTTTCTGCATTGGTCGAAGGCCGGTTAGGTGGGGCAGGTCTCGACGTATTCGAAAATGAACCTGAGGTACCAGAAAAGCTATTTGCACTTGATAATGTCGTGCTGCAACCACATGTTGGAAGTGGCACATTCGAAACTCGTGCTGATATGGGGAATCTCGTTATTGGGAATTTGGAAGCTCATTTCCTGAACAAACCTTTGTTAACCCCAGTTGTTTGAGTTGGAGAATGTGTTGGTAATAATAGCCTTGTGTTTCTGGTCAAGAAATTAGTTATTATCTGGGGATGAAAATTTCTGATAAATAATCATTTATGGGAAACTGAAGGACCTGTTCTACTTGTAAATTTTTAGGTAATAATAGCATTGTGTTACTTACCTTTGCATCAGAAAAAACTATTGCCGTCTTGGTAACCTATAAGAAGTGGGGTGGACCGGGTATAAAGCTATTAAGTTCCACTATTAGGCCGGTTCCTATGGCAAATGGCTAAACCCTCCATTTGCCATGCCAACTGGCCTGGCAAACTGGCCGAGCCACTATGGGAAATAAGTTAAACGATCGAGTCTACACCGCTCTCGATCGCTAGCGGTGTAGACTAGACCGGTGGAGGTGTAGTCTCGACCGTTCGGTGGATTTGAAACCTCCAACGGCTCTTTCTCCACCGCTATTAAAAGGGCAAAAAATCACACAAAAATTACAGCAAATTTTTTACACAATTTTTTTTTATCTTTCTATCTTATTATCTTTCAAAATGGCAAAGTTTGAATCCCAACTTAACTTGGCAACCCAACTTGATTTTTCTAGAGCGGTGCTTGAATCCGCCCTTGATAAGATATGTGAAGGTTATAAAGAAATAGGTAAAAATCAAAGAAGTCTACAAGTTTTGGATATTAACCAAATCAAACCTCCAACTAAGAGAAGACCAAGAAAAGTTCAAGGGAAGGAAAATTTGAAGGCAAAGAAGAAGATAAACAAAGGAGTCTCCGTTCATGAGCGCATTGATTGGAAGTTTGGATAAATGAAGAAGATAAACAAGATGAAGAACATTGTCCCAAATTTTTACTTTTAAAGTCTTTATTGTAAGTTATGTCATTATCTAGATGAATGAAAGAGGCACTAATGTAAATTAAAATTCTAAACTTTTAATGAAAGATGCACTAGTTTTATATTAATCTCTTAAAATTAAAATTTGATACAAATGATAGTTGCATCATACAAACGAAAGATGCATCATATTTGGGCAGTTACTCTAAACTGATCATATTTGGGCAACACCCTCAAGATAAGATAACAACTCTCAAAGTAAAAATTTGTTCCAACTCTGTTGCGCCATTCGGCGACACATTTGCTCCACATCATTTGCATTTTGGCCATTTTTGTCGGTTTCGATAGCCTTGACAAGTGCAAGCATCCCACAACTTCACATCCTTGGCGATTATCAAGGGAAGTGATGACACAATCCATCTGTTTGTTCGATTATTGAGGTTCAATGTTTCTTCTTGAAATCTACCAAAATATACGACTCCATGCAGTCTCTTGATGTTGATGTTGTCCAGCATTGGCCATATCTTGCGTAACAAAAACATAATGCCTGCAAATGGATTCATCTTCAGCTCTGTTAAATTTGCGAGCTCGAACTCGAACTGACATATTGGATTTGTTGAGTGAAAGAATGGAGATTGAAGAAATGGTGTGAGTTGAAATGAAATTTGATATCGTATTTATAGGATGAAGAAATTATGACCGTTGGATGAGATGATACTACCGGTCGAGTTTCGACCGCTGGCGGTGGAGACTCGAACGCTCGGTAGAAACTTGACCTGACCTGACTAAGTGGCAAATATGCCACTTTGCCAGCTCCATAGTGGGTGCATAAATGGCAAACTCTTTGGTTTGCCACACCCATAGGAACTGGCCTTACTCTTGCCTCAAAAAGAAAAAAAGAAAAAAATTTGCTGTCTCCAACTTCTGGAGAATCTATCAATTTCTAAATGGTCTGAGAAAAATTACGAGTTCACTCTTAGTTGTAGCACAAAAGACCACCAGAGACCGTTGACAAATTAAATTCCTAACTATTTGGGTGGTAAGGTCCGTGAATCCACCATAGTCTCGGATGATTTGGAGAAAATTGTAGCCTAAATTTTCTTCTTTTTCTTCATAAAATGGAAGCGGTTGGTTTTCTAGTTCTCCGACCAATGTCAGCCCAATAGAGAGTCCATTTTGGAATAACACCCCAACTGTCAAATATGATTTTCATATCTAAATATCAAATTGTTACCACATGTAAAACCTTCGCAAATGAAAATCTTACGAAGAACTTCAACCATGAAGCTGAAGCACATTTCTCCGCAACATAATTTTTTATGTCCAGAAAAAAAAATTAAACGGAAAAGTGAAAAATACTAGAACCCCCTACTATATGGGTTCAATATATAGAAGCCCCACTAAATGGATCATACATTGTCAACTCCATACTTTCAGAAAATGATATTCCTAGGCCCAAAATATCAATTTTTTTTCAGATCTGGCCCTTAATTAATTATTGTGAATTTTAATAATGACAACACTACCCTTTAGTATATATACAAGAGGAATATCAGAATACATTTTCATTTTTCTATTTTATTTCTCTCCCATCTTTATCTCTCTCTCTGCTGTAGAAAAATAGTTTTTAGGGTTTCTGAGTTTCATTTTTCTTCGTCTTCATCAAAATATTCGACTGCAACAACGAGATCGATCGCGTCTTCTTCTTCTATGCCTCTGTTATTTCAGTTATGTCAAAGATCGATTGCATCTGATCAAAAGATAGATCTTATGGAAGATGAAGATGATTTGTTTAATGCTGCATCTGAAGATTCATCTACGGAATCAAATCGACGTATGAGATAAGCTTCATTTTCATTATCTCTTAATTCAATTGAAGTTATATGTTATTGATTTTGAATTTTTTTCTCTCGAAATCTTGAAGTTATGATTTCACTAAATTTTATCTATGAACTCATGATCAAAGTTCAGATCATGTTCTGATTTAATCGTTTTTTTAGCTTTTTAAGATGAAAATATTGAAAGATATTACAAATTTTTTTCTAGGTTTCTTCTTGAATATCAATCGATCTGTTTATCTTAAAACTTGATTTGAAAATCGGTGTTCAGATTCAAAATCAGCGAATCATCATCTCTATTACCCATGTATTTGTTATGAATTTTATAAACTTTGATTGAATTGCTTAATCTTGTGTACTTTACTTATGATTCTATGTAGTTTGATGTATCTCTGTCAATGAAATCGAATTTTTACCCTCGTATTATTTATTGTAAATTAGTGGTGGTGATATGGTTGGTTGTAAATGAAATTTGCGGGAAGAAGGGAGTGAATATATGATGGTGACTAAGACAAAAATGCGAGGCTAGCATTGGATTTGAATGGATATGTTCTGTGAGTTATAGATGAAGATGTGGTTGTGCTATTTGTGGATTGGATGTAATGTTGCAGGTGAGGAGGAGAAAGCTGCAGCTGAGATACATCATATGTTGTATGTGTCATTTTATCTTATTTATTGAGTAGCTATATGTCATATCCCTGTTTCTAGCGCTCATGTAGATAATTTATATGCTCTGAGTACACAAGCATATGGATGTGTAACTGGATATTACACAAGACATATGGATGTGTAACCAGAGATTACACAAGCCATATGCATGTGTAACTGCCGTTTACACAAGCCATTACATGTGTACCTGCTAAGCACCATGAAACCCAACTGTTTCAGTTAGCGTGTTCATCTTGAGTATTATTTTTTTTATCTTTGTGTTAGTGAAATTCTTTGTATGAAGGATCTCCTCTGGTTAATAAGTGCTGGTGGTGGTATAGGTGCAGGTTTTGGAGCCGGTGGTGGTGACGGAGTTGGTAATAAGGTGTGAATGTTGGAGGTATAGGTGGCAGATTAGGTGGTCGGCGGAATTGCTGAGTGTTGAATTTACTTTGTTGAGTCTGTAACTCTGTAGCCACTCCTGAGGTGAGGATATGCCGTTGTTACATACTTTTTCAGCTTCGGTTGTTTGCTTGATCTGAACTAGTAAGCTTTTATAATAGTTTATCTTATTCTTTCGGATGCAGGTATTTTAATTCGTTGCAGAGTGAGTGCTTTGCTAGTTGTTACTTCTCTGACATGAACATGGTCATTTTGGCGCCAACCGGAAGCGGCAAAACGGTGTTATTTGAGCTATGCATCTTAAAGATCCTTTCCAAGTTCCTTTCTCAGGATGGAAGGTTCCTTCATATGAAGGGTACACTGAAAACAGTAAGTTTCCCTACTTCTGTTGCTGGTACCGAAAACACGATTTATTCTCTATCATTTATGTCATACGCCTTGCACAAAACAGATCTCTCCATTTACTGATATCCGTGTTAAACTGCTAATACATATTCTTCGTGATCGCAATACTTTGGATTCTTATGTCCCATATGCTGTAGTAAGCCAAACTGATTAATCTCCATCAATTGATCGGAAAAGTGTTATTTTTTTTTTCACTTTTTGAGTAGTTTGTGTATTACGGGTGCATGTGTAACTCACAATTACACATGCCATATGCATATGTAACTCCAAGTTACACATGCATATGGCATGTGTAACTCCCAATTACACATGCATATGGCATGTGTAACTCCCAATTACACATGCATTTTGTATGTATACCAGCTGATTACACGTGTTTTTTTTGTTGGAATGTTTAGACTATGGCATCTTAATATTTTTATGACAATAATTTCTGAATAGTTGTAGCCTTTTTTGGATCAATTGATGTCTATGCAGGTCTCGACGTTTTTTGTGCGCACTGACAAGACACTAGCCTTTTTTTGGATCAATTGATGGTCGATTAGGTTGATTTTGTTACTAGGTTGCTGGCTTCGGTGAGGAGACTTATGATGAGGAGCCTGAGGGAGATGATATTGATGCAGAACATACAATGGTTTCAACAGATGAAATTCTTTCTTTAGCGGGCAGGTAACTAAAGTTTGTGTTATTGTTGTATGCGTAGCTTTCAAAACTAAATTATTGTATGATAGGTTGTTTAAACTCCTTGCGACAGTATTTCATGGGTTTCCTGCATAACTTTAAATTACATGAAATGTCTAGCTACAAGACGTACAATATCATTGAGAAGTTAGGTTTCTGCTTTATATATAGTTTACAACAAGATTCGAAAACGGTTCGTAAAAATTGGTGTGTTTCGTTTATAATTTGTTATAATGTTCGAAAACTCAAAAATATTGATGTTGTTGTGGCAGGCAAGTCGGGAAGTGCAAGTTTTATCAACTCATTTCTCAAAGTCTTTCTAGGAGCATTCTTATATGATGCAGGCAATTACCCAGAGTACAAGGCTTATCAAGAACATGTTTTCAAAAATTGCTCACAGTTTGTGGAAGTAAGGCTTTTACATGGTTATATTCCTTTAAAATTAAAAACTAATACGTACCATGCTCTCTCTCAACGTTTATTTTCTTATGTTATGACATGTTAACTCTTGAAGACCTTGAACACATTGGGATATGACCTTGTTTCCGGTGGTACTGAGAACCATCTACGAGTCTTGGTCAATCTGAAAAACAAGGTTAGTAGGAATAACGTTCCACTTTAAATGGCATATTCCATATGCAGGTGTAACTCCTAGTTACACTAGTCATATGCATGTGTAACTGAAAGTTACACAATCCATATGCATGTGTAACTGAAAGTTACACAATCCATATGCATGTGTATCTCCTATTTACACATGTTATATGCATGTGTAACTCTCAGTTACACAATTCAGATGCATGTGTAACTGCTAGCTACACTGGATCAGATGCTTGTGAAACGAAATATACATTGTTGTATGTCTTGTTCATTTTAATCGTATAAATACCGATTGCTTGTTGTTATATTTCGGGTTTCGAGATAACTTCATAAAAGCTAATTGCTTAAACTTGGTAATGGTATATTTGAGGCTGGAGTTGACGCTGAATACACAAGTCAGATGCATGTGTAACTCTCAGTTACACTAGATAGACACATATGTAACTCTCAATTACACTAAACAGATGCGTGCGTAACTTCTAGTTACACATGCTAAGAAATTATTGTAAATGAATATTAAAGTAATAATTGTATTTTTTGTGTTTTCTTTTTGATGTCTATTTTTTTGCATATATAAATACAAGTGTAACTTTGCATTACACATATCATAAGGATGTGTAACTTCTGGTTACACATGCCATATGCATGTGTAACTTCTGTTTACACCTTCGCACTGTACTTTAATAATTTCGGGCCTAGATTTAATAATTTTGGGCCTAGATTTAAATTTTATTTAATTATGGGCTTGACAATATGCATAAGGGTATCAAGGTCTTTTAAAAACTCGGGGCCTAGATTTAAACTTTTTTTAATTAAGGGCCTCATATTATGGGTTATCCATGGGTTGGGCCTGAGCCTAATTTTCCCAACGGAAAATGGGTCATTTGTCAAACTATTTTTAAAACATGGTTCTAGTGGACGAGTAAAAATTAGTATGGGTGAAATTGACACAAAAAAATAGCAATAATGAAACTGGATTCATCCTGGCTTAAACTTAAAAAAGAATGAGAATGAAACTGGATGCATCCTGACGTAAATTAAAAATAAGAAAAAGTATTTGAAAATTGATATGATGAAACTGTTTACATCTTGGCTATTTTTACATTCTCGTTCTCAAATTTTACATGTCTTTTTCACCCAGGAATTTTTAATTTTGATCTTTTTAACCAATTTTGTGAAAATTAAACTAATCCACAATTTTACTCGTCCTGATTTTTATGGATCAAGATACACATTGCAGTAAAAAAAAAAAGGTTAACTGCACGCATTTCAAGGATATCCATAACATTAAAAATTCCGTTATATGCACGATTGCAGTAAAAAAAAAAAAGTTAACTGCATTCATTTCAAAGAAATCCGTAACATCAAAAATCTCATTATATGCACGCCCGAAAACATCAAAATACAAAATAATTATGGCCCTAATACAAATAAAGATACCAGTTACAAGTATATCGCAAGATAGCTTCCTCACCTTATTAATTAGACCTGATGCTCACAACGCTTCCCCATCTTAAAATAAAAACCGATTAGTGCTAATATTACAGTGATGACAGCAATAATTAGCATTATTAGTCCTTTCCGATCTGAAACAACAGAAAACTTTCTCCATAAGAGCTTCCACAACCGTAAATGTCAAAAAGAAAAAACTTAAAAAAAAGGAAAAAGAAAAAGAAAAAAATGATCGTAAGTTTTTGCACTATGAGACAGTTACCTGAGTCCGGTGGCTTTTTCGGGTCGACCCATGTCAGATAAAGATCGTCAAATCCATACTTGTAAACATCTGTAACAGCATCCAAGGGTACAGGAATAGTAATAGGTGCTTTTATAACACAGCCTAACCTCGTCAATACTTGGCTAATCTTGCTATCAGAAGTACTTGTCGGAGAAACCGGAAAAACTATAGTCTTTGTATCTTCATTAAAGCAACGAACATCTAGAAACTTTCCAGCAAGTTCATCGGGTGGGTGACTAGTTGCTGATGGTGGACAATTAGCGAAGTTGAAAGTCCGAAAACCAAAACCTTCGAAAGGCGACAGATTAATATTTAGGTTTTGTTGCTGAAAACGTCGTGCCAGGCAACCGTCCTGGTCATAGAGTCGTATTTCTTTGTTAACGTAGTCGATTTTTCGAACAAGAAATTCTCCTGACTGCGGTAGTCTAAGAACTGTTTCACCCAAAGTATTGCATGTTAGATCAAAACCTGGGTAACCACCCTCGCCCCGACGATCTTTTACTCTGAATGGATAGGAAATTTGCGGTTCGTTTCTAGCGTTACTGCATTTAATAGGATAACGGTTTTCTTGACCTGTAATCATCGTAAGGAAAAAGAGGAAGAAGAACAAGTACGAGAGTTTTCGGACACACATCGTTACAAGTGAATGATTTTGTCTTTGCGGCCGGCCATATATCTATATATATACTTCTAAGTTGTTAGCTAGTTGAAATGGATTAGCACATACTTATATATATTATTAATGAAAATTAATGATGAATTTGGTACGCAGAAAGTGAAACCTGAATCAATTTTATCAGTTATGAGGTGTACCTTGTTGAATAACAACTGCAGCAGTATAAAATAAAATGTGGACTTGTTTCCAAAATAATTGGAGATGCGAGTTTTGAAAATCTGGCAAAATGATATTTTCTTGGTACATAATGCGGATTTTGAAGCCAAAAGTGCTGAGTGGAATACTGAGGTAGAATATACCGACATATGCAGACATTTGATTTTCCACTCACGGTGATTCTGAAAAAATATTGAAAGATAAGCCATGGATGGCCTCCCAGTGCAAGGGAAAGGAATCGAACCCTAGCCTCCAACACACTCGCAAACGTGAAGTGATGCAAGGGGCTAACTGCAAAGGGCCATTCGCAGAGGACCACTTGCTTGGATCATGGGTACACACTAGAAAGTTTTAATGAATAATTGGCTAATTAATTAAATCTATCAAATTAAATAAATTCTTACAAATAATTAGGAAAGAAGAAAAGGTCCAGTTTGACCTTTGATCGATTCCTTTATCACTGACTCGAACATTTCTAAGCTACAAAATCAACTAATTTGTGGATAGTGTGGATATAGTAGTTGATACATGCCCATTCATTCTTCTTCTTTCTTTTATCTTATTGAACAAATACTGTTTGTATGTTGATGAACAAAGAACATCACAGCATGAAACATATTTGGAGAGTCCTAATTCCATTTGGAATAAGTTTGAAAATAGAGAATATAAATCAACTGGTCAAAATATTTGTGGAAAATCAACAACTACTTTTCTATCTGCAAAGACCTAGTGATTAATGAATATTCATGACGGTTGTGGTCCTCACGGGTAACAAAGTCACCTACCGCTGATAGGCCATTTGAATAGTGGAGGACATATACTACCAACCAACTAGTCACGCCAATCTTAGGTTTAGGTTTATTTGATTTTAATGTTTTAGGATGTTTAACTGATTTGTTAGTTCTTAAATATTATTGTCTAGGTTTGGCTAGTAACTTTAGTTTTAGCCTTGCAACAACGGGTTCTCAAGAGTTACCGGCAGAAGAAACATGTTCTAAGACTCCAGCAACCAACAATTTTAGACCGATTCCGATGAAGCTCCAGAGTCATCAGACAGATTTCGTCCTCTGATAACCGATTCAGGTATTATCATCCATTATTACTTTGAAAAGATGCTTGACAAATGGGTTGATCTTTGGATCTTTTTATACCTTATGTCACTTATTTTTACCATATTTTTAGAAAAACCCTTGAGAAATTGTTGGATCTTTGGATCCTAGCATATCAACTAATTGTTGATTTGCTATATGTTTGGATGAGTTACTTTTAATCCAAATCATGCCATTTAAACTTGTTATGCTTCTCAAAAAATTGTATGGAATGATTAGGATTCTGCATCGGATTTCGTTTTGCTACTGTTTTGTTATATGGTTTGTCTGTGAGTGTATTTGCTGCTTGGTTGAAATTCCTGTGATTTTTGGAAGTCTTTTGGTCTGTCCTGTAACCGATTTTGAATCAGATGATTATTATCAATATAATTGAGGGTTCCCCTCTTTTTCGAAGAAAAAATAAATAAAACCAATCTTTAAACATTGTTTATACTGCGCATAACGGTTTTTCTCATCCTTCACCATTCTTCTCCTAAACCAGAAAATAATCTTTCTCTTTGAGTTTGAGATTAATCCTTTTTATAATTAAATTTGCTTTTCAGATCATTTTATATCTATTTAAAGATCTGGACAGAATTTAGGATTTGTAAATATATATTAATAATTATCATCTAGAATAAATCATAATCCATATTTTGGTTATTATTCAATTTCATATAACCTCCAAGATGTTTCTGTCGATTGGTTCAACCAATTCAAGTATATTTTCGAGGAAAATTAACATTGGTTCATAGATTTGTGTTCATATGGAGATCCATGGCTACTGAATGCGATTGTGCAAGGATCTACCTTACAAACGGCTCAGAAACAACTCTTGGTTGAGGGTTTGAGAAAGGAATAACAGGATAAGGGAGATTTAGATTAATAATTTATGTGTACAAACACTTAGCAGAAACTAGAATATAAGCTAACCTTAAGAGTAGTTCTGTGACATACACACACAACTAACAAAATAATTAGAAACGGCTAATCCTACAGATATTACTAACTATCGGGTGCCCATAGTAATGGTACCTGCCTTCCAAATAACTCACTAACTAAAGTAATACGACTAGGAACCTGACAATACCACTACTCCTCCAGATCCTTGTCCTCAAGGATCAACTTTGGAAATTGACTTGCCGTGAAATCCTTGTCCTCCCATCTGAAATCTTGAGGAAGGAGGTGCTCACTTGAACTAGTACTTGTAAAATATTCCGATTATTCTTCTTGATCATTCGGGTGGCTAGGAACTTCAAGGGGTGACCTTCATTTATCCTTCTTGTCAAGTGCAGTTTGAGGAAGCATTCTGTTACCTAACTTTTCTTTCAGCTGAGAAACATAAAACGTGGATTGTATCTTGGATTTTGGTGGCAATTGCAACTTATAAGCTACCTACCCAACCTTTTAAATCACCTTGTAAGGTCCAAAAACTTAGCAGCAAGTTTAAGACTCCTCATTAGTTGAACCGTTGATTGCCTATAAGGTTGTAATCTCAAATACACCTAATCCCCTACTTTAAAATCTCTCTCAGTTATTTTCTTGTCAGCCTGTTGTTTACTCTGTGCTAAGATTCCTCTAACACACCCTTCAAGACTTTATACATAGCTTGCCTATGTTGCAAATAATCCTTAGTAGTCGAGTTAACACCAACACCTGAAGTAGTCACTCCAAACTGTGGGGGAGAATTCCCATACAAGACCTCAAAGGGAGTTAGCTTAAGACTAGTATGGAAACTTGTATTGAACCACCATTCAATTAATGACAACCAAGTTACCCATTTGCTTTTTGTTGATACATGAAAAATAATATCCTTCAATGGGCCCGAAATGCCCCTAAGAGGGAAGGTAAGCCTAGTACGAGATTTGGGGACTTGGAGACTAAGCCCGAGTTCAATGAGAAAATATCCATGAGGTAGGAAGGACAAGGAAGGGATTAACAAATAAGGAGGAGGTTATATTAAGGAATGGCATTAGAAGTAATTAAGGAGGTATAGGACATGTGTCATGATGTCATAAAAGGAGGGACTTTTGGGAAAGTCTATATAAGGAAGGACAAAGTACAATAGAATGACAACTCTCCCTCTTACTATTCTTAGTACAGTGAGGTCATTTGGTGTGGCTAGGAAGGGTAGAACCTAAAATTGAATTCACTCTTCAACACTTGGCATACACCTCAAATAAGTTTCCAGACATGCATTTACTCTTTCTGTCTATCCATTAGTTTGTGTGTGGTATGTTTTGCATATGTGTAGAGCAGTGCCCATTCTAGAGAATAATGATTACCAGAAATTGCTTAAAAACACACTATCTCTGTCAGAAACAAGAGCATTGGGTAATCCATGAATTTTAATGACAAAGTCTAGGAATACCTTAGCCATTGAGGTAACAATATATGGATGGTGAACCTTTCCACCACTATAATAATCACTTCTTTGCCTTCAGATTTTGGAATTCCTGAAATGAAGACCATACTAATATTTGTCCAAGCTTGTACAAGTACTGGTATGGGTTGTAGTAGGCCAGCTGGAAGTGAAGTGAAACCTTTATGTTGCTGGCAAATATTACAGTCTTGTACCATCTATAAAATAATTTGCTTAAGACCTTTCTAATAAAAATACAACTTAACCCTATGATATAGCTTTGGAACCTAAATGTCCACCAACTGAAGAAGCATGTATTGTAGTCATAATCTTTTTCCTTAGTCACCATACCTCCCAATGCACATTCTCACTTTATATCTGATTATGCCATGATCATATGTATAGTCACCAGAATTGACTATTTCAACTATAAGATTTGGAGTGAGTTCTTATGCTAAAGGGGTCTTGCCGAAAACGCGGGGTACAACAACCACACCCAACTATTTCGTTCGGCAATCTGTATGGACTAAACTCCAATATAATTCCGAGAGCAACAAGTTCTCGAATCTCAATCAAGAAATATATTAAAGAGATTTATCTCTTTCTCAACACAATCAGTAAATCAAACAGATAGAAATCTGTGAACCTGATTGTCAAGATAATAACTCGGATGGTACCAAAGACCAATGTCCGAGTGTCAATCAAGTTTTATCCAACAAACAAGGTAAGATTTATCAACTATGATTGAACAACGCACAACCTGTGATATTTCAATTATATAACGAAAATATAATGCGGAAAATAAATAACACAGACACCAGAAATTTTGTTAACGAGGAAACCGCAAATGCAGAAAACCCCCGGGACCTAGTACATACTTGAACACCACACTGTATTAAGCCGCTACAGACACTAGCCTACTACAAGTTAACTTTTGAATGGAATGTAGTTGAGCCCTAACCAACTCTCACACCTATTAAGGTACGGTCATTTTGTAGTTGTAGGAAATCCTACACTACACCCTCACAAGAATCTATACAATCAAACCATTTTAAGATGAACAATCATAATTCTTATTGATTAAATTCTTGAATGTTTACAAGATGAAATGGAAATAAGATAAAGAATTACAATCACTCTAAACTTTCTCTCTCTTAATGACTTTCCCAACACTCGAAAAAGATCTCCCTCTCAATAGGCCTGTTCGGCTCTTTATATAGGGTATTACATAGTGGATGACAGCTAAGCTGTCCTTTATTTTCGGGAATGATTTGCGAAATGTCGCAAATGTACAAATACATAATCTCGCGACACTCCTAGATCTCGCTAGGTCTTCACACCTTTCTCGTGTTCTGGATGTCGTCATCCATTGCGTCACTTATATTACTCGTCTGCGACGCCTTCGCTATGTATCGTTTATGGATTTCGCAGAGGTGTTGGTGTTGCGATATTCTGATCCTACATCTTTCCTCTTCTCATGTCTTCTCTGCGAATGAGAGAATGTCATGAGAATTAATCTATTCAACATGCCGCAACTGTTCATCCTTATCTGTTTTGATATGGTTCCGTACTTTTACACAAAATCTATTATACGTGTCTCTTCTTCCACCCATTTCTTGACACATCTCTTTCAACCGTTATTTCTCAACCATTCACATCCTTTCTCTCATTAAATGCGTTTATCTTCTCTAGAATTCTTCTCTATATATAGTTTTCTCATCCTCCTCTTCTTCTTTTTTACTTTCTCTCTGCAATTTTTCTTCAATTTTCCTCCATAATTTCCGCTACTCGCTCCATAAATCTTCTTTTTTCCTTTGATCTTCAACTCCTTAATCATTCACATACTACGAAAATGGCTCCATCAGTCGTAGATATGAAGTTCTCTTGGGAGAGGCTCAAAAGGATTTACAAGAGAAGGGTTTCACATTATCCACTATTCCCCATCAAGAATCTTCATCTATTCTCTCCGCCAAATTATTTAATGATCATTGTTGTGATGATCAAAAGATCATAATCTCGCTAGGTCGATTCTCACGGTCTTCCCATTCCTCTCTAAAACCCCTGAACTTCCCTTGTTTTATGAAATTCTTGCTCATGAGAAATTCTCTCGAGCTATCTATCAATTAAGTGGAGACGTATCCGCTGATCTCCGGAATTCGCCAATCGTGGTCTTTGGTAAGGGATCCCTTTATCCCAATACGATAGAGATCCTAAATTTATAGACTTAGAGATATTATTTAAAAGTATTAATAGAGAATTTCTTTGAAAATTAGGAAGCAATAAACATGAAGAACGATAGAACTCGCTGGGGTGCACGTTTGAAAAGAAGAGAAAATATCCCCAGCGACAAAATACTTATGCAGGATATCGATTGGCATTCTGGCAAGAACAATGTTCCTCGCCATTCCAAAGACGACAAATGGTGCGTTTTTCCGTTATTTTTAAATGGACCTTATATTTCAGGTTCAAATGTACTCCCTGCGAATCTCGCCAATTATCAACCTTGGGTGTTTAATTGGCTCCGAGAAAGCAAAAGAGGTATGATTCCTAAATTTTCTTTGAATTTGTAATCATTACTTCTTTTTACATCTACTAATCTTGCGAAATTTCCAGATTGTTAAATTGAGAAAAAGTTACGAGAGAAATCCTAAGGCGAGTACTCTGGCAATTCTCCAGTCAATCACGGATGAAGTAAGAAATAATTTTCTCCATTATTTTTTAACAATATTGTTGCCTCTGTTTCTTATCTTCATTCGTGTGCGAAGGTTGGCGTTGAAATTCTTTGAAGAAGAGGAGAATCTTAAGAAGACCAAGAGTAAAGATAAATATTCTCTTCGCAAGGGAAAATCTCTTTGCTCCACCTTCTAAAAACGGAAGATCCATTCTTATTTTCGCTCAAGTCCTCAATCCAGCGAGAGCATAATGACGATGTTGAAACCTCTCTCGCGAAGGAGAATCATCCAACTGAATCTTCTATGGCGCAACTGTCTAGTATCTTCTCGACTCCATGCAAGGAATTGGAGATGATCGTCTTTCTGCCACATGCGAGGCTCTCGCAAATATCTGCGATGCTCCCTTACTAGAGGATGATGATTCTTTTCGTGGAGTTTCCAGAGCAGTGACTCCCAGCTTCCTAAATGCACTTGGTGCCTTGGTACATTTATATTCCCTTATTTCTGCATGATTTCAATTTTAAACCTCATCTTGATGATTTCTTTACTTTCCTTTATAGTCTGGGAGAGCTTCCTTTGTTGTTGCCTCAGATCTTGAGAAAAGGCGCAACATTCTCGAAAAGAAAAACCTTCAACTTCACAAAAAGAATGAAGAATTGGAAGCTAAAGACATTTGCTCTTCGAAAGAGAGATAAATAATTTGAAAGTGAAACGCTATTCTTCGGGAAAAGACCAAACAACCGGAAGTTGAATCCTCTTCTCGGAAGGACAAGATATCTAGTCTTCAAAGCGCCAATCAACAACTTTATGGTATGATACTTTTCCTTTCTCCTTTGTCTTGTTCTCTAGTTGTTTTTCCTTATCTGACTTATCATTTTCGCAGACGTTTATAATCTTTCTGACGAAGCCATTCTTCTCCACTCATTTCTGAACCTATGGATAATGATGCTCTTCTCGCTCACCTCAACAATTCTTTAAATGGTTTTCAAATGACAAAATTAGGTCTCTTCCTCTAGACAAACTTCAATCCAAATTTCGCCTCTTAGAACTTGATCATAGATCTAGTTTGGGTTTAGCCAACCAACTTAAACGTCTATATCTTAATTCCAAAGAGAAAATTAATACTTTAAGGAAGAAAATTAGTGATCTTATAGATGACAAAGATCGCATCGCTAATCAAGGTGCCCAGACATTAGCGTAATTTCAAAAAACTCTTCTTGAAGTTCAAGTTGAACGGGATGAATCCATTCGCCAAAATTCTATACTTAGCGAAAGAGAGAATCAAATTCGTTCCCTTCTTCTCATAAATAATGATGATGAGTTTGCTTGGGCTGCGAAAGTTCTAGATGACGCCATAAATAATTTAGGTGTTAATGTTAGCCTTCAAGTTGAGCATACGGCTTTGATTAGGGATATGATTTCTGACAGAGAAGGTTGTTGATCATTCTTCTTTACTTAATTTTTTATTATATATGAAGTTGTCATTAAGTTCTTTGATTCATTGTCCTACATTCGCAAAGGCCGAGAAGAGATTTGAGAAAGAATTGAAGAACTTGAATCGAGAAAGAACAACTTGCAAAGGACTTCTCTCTTCGCAATGACAAGTATTCCAAGTTGAAGAAGCAACTACAAATTCTTTGTGGAATTTCAAAAATGATGTTGTTCTCTTTTCGCAATCAGACTATTAAGACAGATCTGTGATAACAATAGTATTCCTCATTCTTCATACCCTTGTCTCCTAGACGAAATCCCTAAGAACATGCCTTCTTTGGATATCTCGATAGCGATGCTAGCGAAGAAGAATCGATGAAGATGATGAAGTAGAAGGATCGATAAAGAAGAAGAATCAAACAAGAAATAGCTCCATTTTCTTCTTTCTCTTTTTGTAATATCTCGTACATTTATCCTTTTAATATTCCATTTTTGTAATCTCTTATTGTAAATTTCTTGGATCTTCAAATACAAATTCTACTTTTGTTGTCCCTTTCTCTGTTATTTGTTTTCAAATGAATGATTAAGCAAATAACCTTTAGATGGCAACATGCCTCAGTCTCGCAACCGTTGCTGCTGAATCTCTCGCGGGAAAATGTTTCTTGGTTGTTTTCAAGATCTCATTTTTTCTTTTTCATTTGTGTGGTCTTATTTTGCCTTCCTAGTTAAAGGTCTTATTGCGCCACCTCTTGTCATTGCGACAAAATCGCAGGACATCTTTACACTTTCATGTAGATACCCATTGATTTTGCCTTATCATTTCTTAGTATTGTTGCCTCTCCTAGGATAATTTTATTGCGACAATATGACAGGCCTAAATTTTCTTGATCGAGAATAAAGCCCCATGACATTTCCGTCTTGCGACGAAATCGCAGGACGTCCTTACACTTTCATGTATTGACCCATTGATCTCGTCTTATCTTTGTTTTTGTATTATTGCCTCTTCGGGATCATCGCACAAATATGACAAGCCTAAATTTTCTTGCGAAAATAAAGCCTCATGACATTTGCGTCTTAAGATACTTATCAGCTCCCTAATGGAGGGTGCCGCCCTTATCATCTCCCTGGTTTCCCTTTCAAGGAGGCGTACATCGGCCATACAAGACTAGCTCCTCCCATCCGGTCTTAACAACAACCAGTTGTTTTCGCACCTCTTATCCCTTTTACCTATATGGCTTATGGTTACGAGGCGCATCCTAAGTGGAGTTTTCTTGGGCCGAGTACAACATATGCCAAGACTTGCCAAGAATGGCCGAGACACTTCAAATGCCCCAGGCACTCTTGGCTCAACCGTGTACCTTGACGCCTTGATCATATCTTTGACTCCTTAGAAGAGACCCTCGGTCGTCCAACCAGGGTATAACCTTATATATATATAGTTGGAAATCCAAGGTATCTCTCCTGGATGGGCTTTATTGACCCCAAATCTCCATGACTCAGGTTCCAGGGGCAGTGTAACCTTTTCCCTGAGCCATGTTAGAAGGTACCCCCTTTTATGACGTACTTTAGGTCTTACGTTTGCCTCTTACGAAATTTTGATTCGCGAACTAGGGTGTACGCCATATGAGTTCGCCCATTCTGATATGTCATTGATTTTTAGATTGTTTCTTGCCATCATCTTTGCGAAAGTTTCGCGTATTCTTTCTTCGATTATCATAGTCTTTGCATCTTCAACCTGTCTTTATCACTCAAAAGTTCAGGATTTTTTTTTTTTTTTTTACATCTTTCGCAAGTCTAAAATCAATTATTCACTCCTTTCGCTTCTTACTTCTGTTGCTCTCTGCTTCTGCATTATTCAAATTTCCTAGTACTGCCTTTCCTTTTGCGAAATTATCGCCATTTCCAACTTTCTTCAGGCATTGGCTTCGCAACGTATTTTCTTCTCTCACCTCTATTGCGTCTACCATCAATCTGTCTCTTCTTTGTTCTTCTTTGATGTTTTGCTTCAAGTTCTTCTTCTGTGCAGCTCTTTCCTCGCAA
The DNA here is from genome assembly GCA_023531295.1 of Papaver armeniacum. Lineage (NCBI taxonomy): Eukaryota > Viridiplantae > Streptophyta > Magnoliopsida > Ranunculales > Papaveraceae > Papaver > Papaver armeniacum. The sequence goes on from JAJJWW010003896.1 coordinate 147,902, forward strand.
GAGTCCACATCAACTTCATAGCACTTCTGTCCCTCAATCCAATCTCCTTTTATGACTCCAACACCACTGGGATGAGGAAATTTGATGCACTGGTGATAAGTCGATGCTACACCCAAAATCTCATGTAACCAAGGTCGCCCAATCAATGCGTTATAGGGGACTCCACATCGACTATGCAGAACACAATTTCAGTTGATAATCCTTTCAGTGGTATTCGCATATGAGCTTCTCCTTTAGGATTATTGGCAGTACCGTTGAAACCATAGATCTTGTAAGTTGAAGGTATCAGATCTTCATCTTTCCCTCCCATAGTCTTGTAAGTATGGTAAAAAAAGGATATTTACAGAGCTTCCAGTATCGATTAAGATTCTATTGATTGCCCATGAATTTTCTGCCTCATCATCTTCATCATCATTAGGTTTTGGGTTAATCTCCAGCCTTACCACTAATGGGTTGTCATGCATCTCTCCATCCTCGGGTACCTCTTCTGTAGTAAAAATAATCTGCTTTTTCCATTCCTTTATTGGCGATGTCTTCGTGATGTTCATTATTTCTCTATTATCAGCATCTCTTGCGAAAACCCTACTGAGAACGCTATCATGAAAGTCTTCAATGGTCCTGTATGAATGTACAATAGAGTTGCAAAACAGATTCTTGGCTTTCGCTCCAACTTCTATTACAAATGTTTCTCCTCCTTTTGTTGCGTTTGCTCTTCGTGAATTTAAAGCGGTGGTGGTAATGGTTGAGACTGAGGTTGATTTTTTAGAAATTGATTTAGTTTCCCTTGGTCTATCATTCTGAGTATGATTCTTTTTATATTTATGCAATCATTTGTTGAGTGTCCATGAAAATGGTGATAAGAACAAAATTCATGACTTCTGTCACCCGGAGGTGGTTCACTTCCCATGTTCCATGGCGCAGGTATATTTTCCATCAAGATTATGGCTTCCCATATTTTCTCCACACTAGCATTCAGTGGTGGCATCTTGATTTCTTCCCAGACTACCCTATGATTTCGTTGTCCTCTATGATAATTCTGCTTCTGACTTCCATAAGTTTCTTATGGATGATCAAGTCTTTGAATTTTGTTATTTCCGCCACGGTTATGAAGTTTTCTCTCTCTCAAATTCTTCATGATCATGACTCCCCATGGCTACTAACTTTTACTGGCCATCACCCGTCATTCTTTCTTGTTTCCCCTGCGAGGTGCTCGCTACTGTATTTATCAATTTAGGTAACAAGCTTGCATTCGTAGCATTTAAACTTGTGTTCGCAACTGGGTATGATTCCATCTCATTTTGCTTCTCCTCTAGAGCAATGTACTCCTCTTGAAGTTCTCGAAACTCAGTCATTGTGATTGTATTCTTGATTCTAAAAATTTGAATGTATACCGACGAACATAGCGTTAATGAATGATAAAATGAGATATCTCTCATCCACACGACCAGCCATATCACTACACATTGTCTTCCATCTCACGGTCAGATGTTTTAAATTTTCGCCAACCCTTTGTTTTAACCCAAATACATCTTCAATACCAGGTCGCGAGGAATTATTACTTATGTACGCCCCTAAAAATATAGCCTGCAAATGGTTGAAAGATGTGATTGTATTCCTTGGTAAACCTTCAAACCATTTCAAGGCTTCTCCTGTCAAACTTGATGAAAAATACTTGCACAATATAGCATCATGGTTCTCCCACTGTAGCATACTGGTAGGCGTTTGAATGTGTATGTTTTTATGCCTACGTGTTATAAACCGCAAGTGCACGGCGTCTATCGGAGACGTGGCAAGTACGGGTCGAACCACAGAGACTTGTGGTGCTTAAGATGATCTAATGGATTCCTAAACTGAATTCAGGTGATTTTGTAACACAAATAAGGTTGGGTGTCGTCTTGTGAAGGCTGATTTTGTGACTCTAAACTAAAGGCGGTGACAAGTAGAAGGCACCGGGTGGTGAATCCACCACTAATCCCATGTCCGAACAGCCTAATTGAGGCTATATTCTTGAGCTTTCCATGAAAGTCTAAATGAGATGTTTATTAACTGAGTTTTGCTAACAATCCCTAGTATGAGCTGTCTTCTTACGGTCTGACTCATCCTGACTTTTTAGTTTAAATCAGTTAACTAATAATCCTACAATATTACACAGCAAGGATAAAACCTAATGTAGAGATGCTTTAACATGAAAATCAGGGGTTTCATCAAACACCCTGGTAAATAAAATTAAAACATTATAAACACAAACACAAGTTAATCTACAGTGGTGCTCTGGCTAGCCCAGGCATCCCCTCAAACACACACAACACACTTTATTTATACATGCACAAAACCCAAAAAGACCAAACCCTAAATTTACTCTAAAATAGAAATTAAACACAAATTACTCTCACCCACGTCGCTCAATCCTTTGAATCAGTGCTCTCCCTACATTCTGCGGCTCCGAATTGACTCCTCTGCTTTTCCCTCAACTATTGATGAAACCCTAACCTAACTGCTCTATCTCTCTCTTAGCTCCTAAAGAAGAAGCTACGAAAGAGCTAGAAAGTGATTAGGAGGCAAAAGGTGCGGATGTTGCGAGAATGGTTGTGGTGTGTCGGGAGGTGATGAAGGTGGAGATGTCCGGCGGTAGCTCGCACTTTGTCGGGGTGAGGGAGAAGAAGAGAGGAGAAGAAAGAGAAGAAGAAGAGAGGAATGGGTTTGTCGAATAAGGGTATAGGGTGTTGAGTCTGTGGTGTGAGGCGGGGACGGCGGAGGAATGATGAGAAGGCATCGGCGGCGTTGGATGCAACGAGACGAGATCTGAACGGGTGAGAGAGACTCGGAGTGTTTTGGTGTTGAGCGAGCGCATCAAGATATGATGAGGAAGTCGGAGCGATCGTAGGATGTGGCGAGTGAAGATGTTAATGGCTCGGGATGAGCGGGTTCGGATCCGGGTCATGGGTAGCTCTAGCCCATGTCTTCCTTGTTAGGTTGCAACTGATTCGCGCGCGGGCTTTGGCTATCTGCTCCATAGATGCTCGTCTCCAATTCTTTGCTCTTTTGGCTCCTCAATTTCTCCGAGCTTTATTTATTACCTAAAAACACAAAATTAATTAATACAAATATTTATTCTTGAAAACAAAGAAAACACAGAATATGGGATAATATCTGATTTATGAGCACAAAAGATGAGTAAAATGCCAATAAAAAGGTGTATAAATATGCACTATTTGGCACTCATCAAATACCCCCCAAACCTGAATTTTACTTGTCCTCAAGTGAAACAGAAATGAAGAAATCCTAACTATACCCCCGACGCAGTCTCTCGAATGCATTTAGCGTATGCACTAAGCCTTTAAACCCCTAGGTGTCCCTAGTGGACGAGTTGTAGTCTCGTGAGGGTTTACAGAGGTGTACCCACAAACCTTCTCCAACCCGTAGTGTAAAAGAGTCTCAAGCCTCCAAGAAGCTATGAGGACATAGAGTTTCGCATGCTAGTAAGAAGTTAGAACTACCAAAGAACGCATTCTCATCCTTAAAAGTCGAGCGAGAAGTAACCATACCATATGAAAAGAATCGGATTAGATTGTGATCATAAGCCTCGACACTCGCCTCACCATTAGGGTTTTATGATAATTGCACTCAAAAAGATCGCTTTTAGTCTCTCATGTGTGAGCGAGGAATAAAGAGAAATCTGACACGTTGTAGGTAAGAAGGATAACCTTCCAAATAATTTCGGAGACTCCACAAAAGTGTGGATAAAAGAATCTTTTTCGATGATCTCTAAGAAAGGAAATCAACCATTAGCAAGGATGGGAGTACTCGCTCACTTCTCACCCGATCGACAATTAATATCACTCTCTCATAGGAACCATAGAAACGTCTTCAATCTTCGGTCTTCGGTCTTCAATTCGTTGATTGTGAACTTCTGAACTTTAGAAAAACTTGATGAATTCTTTTTTTTTTTTTTTTTTTTTTATGAAAATAAAAGGTTAAAAAGACTAAAAACTCTATATGCAAATGCACCCCCAAACCTAAATCAAACATTTTCCTCAATGTGTCGACAGATAGAAAAAATTTAAACAGTCACATACCAAGAGAACTATGCTGAGTAGAGAAAAGGGAAGAGATTACTGGATGTCGGTGGGAGCAAGGTTGGAGCTTCATTAATCAAGGCTAGAATCCAACATTCTCGTGAGGATCATATCGGATTAGCACAAAGTATGCACAAGAAGACTCAAAGATTCAAGAAAGAAAAATTTAACAAGTCCTCTTTGGATTATATACAATGAAAATTCACCATACACTGCGGTCTAAAGAGTTGAGGATCAACCCAATATAAAATATGTACAAACAACAACAGCCTTACACAAATATAACATGATAGTGCAAGTAATACTGCATATGAGAATGGGTTTCTCCCAAACCTAAACTTATCGTGGTGTGTTTGAGAGCACAAAATCTTGCAATTTTAAAGGTACGTCATGTAAAAGGTCCAACTCAAAGTGAGTTTTGCTAAGAACAATGGAGACATACACATTCCAACCGTGGTTCCTTAAAAGTGTTATACTTTGATGCAAAATAGTCCAAGAGGACTTGGGAGGCACAAAGTTCTAGGCCTAAATTGGGAACTCTCAGAAAAGTTGGTTTTGCAATTTTGTTACAAACTACACCTAGGTTGGGTGGAGGAGTTTCAATCTGTGACTCAGGAGAGAGGTTAGGTACGTCTAAGTTGTGTTCATGTATAAGATCGTTTGCACCATCACACACTTTCCTAAAGTCAGAAGAGGGTAAATCATGTTCACCTGCATAGAACAATTCATCAATCTCCAGGTCATACTCATCATCATTCTCATGTATAACATAACCAGGAGAGATATCATGCTGTAACCTAGGCATGGAATCAGGCACATGCATTGAATCATCTCGTGTCAATGCACAATTCAAATTTATTCCTAGGTCACAAACAGGTGTTAAAGCATGCTCACATTCACGGGACAATTCCAAGGGTTCCACATCATCATCACATGTATGAATATTAGAAGAAGCATCATTCATGGGGTTCTGAAGAGACACTTAATGTCTCGAACCTAAAGATTCTACTATATTTTCAAAATACACATGCTCTTCATATTCATCATCATCATCATAGCAAAAATTCATCTCTCCATTCAAAATGGTAGTATTTTTAGTGTACTCATCTACCTCTAGATTAGGTTCATATTCGGTGTTAGTTGCATGAGTAAGACTAGAAACACTATTTTCAATCCTATCATTTTGTAACTCAATCAGGTTCCTTTGAAGAATCACAACAGTTGTTCTATTGAAGGAGAGTCTTCACTAGTGGGCATGCATTCCTCATATGGATATTCACCGTATGGTTGTGCATGAGGTTCACTAGAGAAGGGAAATTCGGACATGTTGCTATGTGGATGGTCATGCATTGCATTCATTTCAAGCCTAGCATTTTGCTCCATGAGCCGTTTCCATTATTGATTGCAAACTAGAGTTGGGGGAGTATAAAATTGTTCATCTCCCCACTGTGGTGAATGATGCATGTGTGCGGGTTGATTATGGTCCCAATAGTCACTTCTAGACAATTCGTACATTGGATTATCATGGTTTTCCCTATTTGCCTAAACTCATGTAAAATGTAGCAAGTTCTCAGCAAGGTGGTCTAAGCTACCACATAAGGTACAAGTATCCATTGCATAGTGCCTAGGGGGTTTACATTTGACAGATTGCTCATGTAATTGCCTTTCTAAAGCAGAAACTTGAGCTTCTAATTGATCTAGAAGTGATGACTGGGTATGAGGAAAGTGTTCATTCTCAACCTGTGGTGGATGATACATGTGCTCATAATGATTAGGGTATGTGAGGTCAGGGCCTCGAGAAGGCTCATAATAATTCCTAAAATCATTATGGTATGTGGGGAGTTCATATTGTGAAGCATGCCCGTAAGCAAGCTCTCTAATGGATTTGTTTCCATCCCCAGATGCAGACCAAAATCCGGACATGGTCTAGCAACTCAAATAGCCTAGCACACATAAAGCATGAATGACCAATGAAGTCTCCAAAAACAGGACGTTAAACCCCAAGTGACGCAAATGCACACCCAGAAAGGTTATGCAAAGCCCGGTTGTTGTGGGCTGGATTTTGGTTTGAATGGGCTTTGGTTTATTTGGGTTTTGGTTTAAGTGGGTTTTGGTTTGTGCAAATAGCTCATGCACAGAACAAGTTTTTACACAAGAGGAGAGATACAACCCACAAAAGAAAATGACACCTGATTCTAAGTGTAAGCCCAAAAGGTTGCTTTGTGTACAGTGGGCTTCAGATTTGTGCAGAGCCCAGGTTGTGTGAAAGTGCACAGCCCAGTGGTTGGGCTTCAGCTTATGCATCCCAGTGCACAGATTGGTTTATGTGGGTTGGCAGCCCAGTTCTTAGCCCAGTTGAGAGGCACAGCAGGCCTCAGTTTTGGTTTAAATGGGCTTCTTTTTGGTTTTGTGGCTTGTTTGGTTTATGTGGGAAGAGTGTTTGAGCAGGGGTTTACACAAAGACAACTTAGGTCGGTTTATGCTCAACACGGGTTGTGTGAGGGTTATGTCATGGCAGCTCAAGCACAGCTTTGCAATGATCAAGGAAAACGAGAACTTGGCAAAAGTGCATTGAGCAACGAAGTACGTACTAGAGACACAAAGACAAAGACAGAAGAGCTAAGGCAAAAATTTAGGTTGGCAGCTCAAGCAAAGCTTGTACACAAAGACGGCCTAGGTTCAAAGACAAGTAATGTGATGGTTGGTACGAAAGACGGCGAGATATGTTCACAGAAAGCAAAGCAAACTACAGGGAAAAATAGCACGTACCCAGTGATTACAGCTTGTTCACAAATGCAATAAAGCGACAGAACTTTTCAGAGATTATGCGGAAATGGGTGACGGGGTCTCACTCAAGGCATAGTGCATATGGCTCACAAGCTCGAGTTGATATGGGTCCGAAAACAAGTTGACTCAACAGCTCATGTGATATCAAGTTGTGATTGCAGCAACTTGGTTACACCGCCTTTCGGCCTCATGAACCGCAAAATGGACCGAGCACACAGGGCAAATGTAGGCTAAAAGGCTTAATAAAGACACAACAGGGTATCACATGTGATTAGCGAGGCTAAACGGCACGGGTAGGCACAGACTAGCAGAATATCAATGTGAGGTCAAGCTCATGAAGTGGTGACAATTTCACACATGCATCTGATTCCTAAACGCAATATCATAGTATTCTCGGCTAGCATGCAAGGTAACTGGCTCAACAGGCAACCAGGGTAGTGCTTATAGATTTGCAGCTACAGCTAATTAACCAAGTTCAACCTCACAGCTACAGGGGGCTGGAGGGTTAGAGCACAGCTCACAGCTCAACTACAGCTCAACTCACAGTTTCAGGGTATGCTCAGAGGTTTAACAACACTTGGTTCAACAAAGTGGTGGCTCATGTGGTCACGCGAGTTGCGACGGATGAACGGTAGCGGATGGAGTCTAAGAGTTACAGAGCATGTCAAGGTGGGAGCTAGTTTGTTATGCAAGGGCTATAGATTGGCTTGCAATCAGCCAAAGCAAAGCAAGGTATGCAAAGTGGGTTATGCTCGGGGCTTTGGCTCAACGTGGGGTCTTTCGCTTGTTTTCCCCCGGGTAGCTCACCAACTTGGCTGTCCAAATTGTCACTTAGCAAGTTGTGACTCTAGGTGTTGATTTCTCAGGTCATTGACACGTTTGGCTTAGCTCAAATTTAGCAGCATGCACACAGATCATCACACAGACATAAAGTAAAGCGGGATTTGAGAATGATTAACCTGCTTTAGCCACAATGGCTATGTTGTTTCCTTGTCTTCCCTTCCTTGAGGTTTCACTTTGCGTGGCAGTACACTCTTTGGCTCAACAAGTCACTTCAGTTCTCATTATTACAGCTAAGCAAGAGCACTTGTGCTCTGATGAAAAGACTCGAGCTATGCTTTATTGTAAAAAATGGGGCCACGGAAAACAAAAAATAACTTGACAAAGTGCGGGGGCAAGATGCGGATGATTAATAAACAATTTAAGCTAAGCTAAGCTAAAAAACAGGAAACACAAAGTTAAGGCTGATAGCAGAATTCCCTAAGACATGCAAGTATTAAGCTAAGTTAAGAAATGGTTCCCTAGGATTACAGATGCAAGTTTACAAAATTTAAACTAAGTTATACTAAAAACAAGACTAAAAGCAAAAATGTAAAAATGAGTATGTATTAGGGGATGAAATGAACCTCGATAAAGGCGGCCCGGTTGATCACGGGGCACACGCCAAGTCCGGCAGCGGTGCCAAAAACTGGTAGGCGTTTGAATGTGTATGTTTTTATGCCTACGTGTTATAAACCGCAAGTGCGGCGTCTATCGGAGACGTGGCAAGGGACGGAGTGAACCACGAGACTTGTGGTGCTTAAGATGATCTAATGGCTTCCTAAACTGAATTCAGGTGATTTTGTAACACAAATAAGGTTAGGTGTCAATGCGACTGAACTGTTTTGTGACTCTAAACTAAGGCAGTGACAAGTAGAAGGCACCAGGGTGGTGAATCCACCACTAATCCCATGTTCAGGCAACCTAATTGAGGCTATATTCTTGAGCTTTCCATGAAAGTCTAAATGAGATGTTTATTAACTGAGTTTTGCTAACAATCCCCTAGTATGAGCTGTCTTCTTACAGTACAGCTCATCACAGGCTTGTTAGTTTCATCAGTTAACTAATAATCCCTACACAATATTACCGGCAAGGATAAAACCTAATGTAGAGATCTTTAACATGAAAATCGGGGTTTCATCAAACACCACAGTAAATAAAATTAAAACATTATAAACACAAACACAAGTTAATCTACAGTGGTGCTCTGGCTAGCCCAGGCATCCCCTCAAACACCACTGACACATTTCCTATTTATACATGCACAAAACCCCAAAGACCAAACCCTAAATTTACTTTAAAATAGAAATTAAACACAAATTACTCTCACCCACGTCGTCAACTTTTTAATCGAGTGCTCTCCTCTCTGTTCTTTGACTCTAAAATTGACTCCTCTGCTTTTTCCTCAACTATTGATGAAACCCTAACCTAATTCTGTCTATCTCTCTCTTAGATCCCTAAAGAAGAAGCTACGAAAAGAGCTAGAAAGTGATTAGGAGGGGCAAAGGAGTGCGAGCTTGCTGCGGGAGTGGTTGTGGTGTGTCGGGGAGGTGATGAAGGTGGAGATGTCTCATGCGGAGCACCCTGTTGTCGGGGTGAGGGAGAAGAAGAAAGAGAAGAAGAAAAGAAGAGAGAGGAATGGGTTTGTCGAATAGGGTATAGGGTGTTGGGTGTTGTGGTGTGAGGAGGGACATCGTAGAATGATGAGAAGGCCTCGGCGGCGTTGGATGCAACGAGACGAGATCTGAGCGGGCTGAGAGAGACTCGGAGTGTTTTGGTGTTGAGCGAGCGCATCAAGATATGATGAGGAAGTCGGAGCGGCGTAGGATGTGGCGAGTGAAGATCTTAACGGCTCGGGATGAGCGGGTTCGGATCCGGGTCATGGGTGGTTCTAGCCCATGTCTTCCTTGTTCAGCCAACCGATTGCACGGGGCTTTGGCTATCGCTCCATAGATGCTCGTCTCGATTCTTTGCTCTTTGGCTCCTGATTTCTAGAGCTTTATTTATTACCTAAAAGCACAAAATTAATTAATACAAATATTTATTCTTGAAAACAAAGAAAACACAGAATATGGATAATATCTGATTTATGAGCACAAAAGATGAGTAAAATGCCGATAAAAGGTGTATAAATATGCACTATTTGTCACTCATCACATACATCTCACATAAGCTTTGATGTGTTGTACCGCCAGTAAAGTTGTTCCATCAAAAATTGGTTAATTTGTAAATACCCAGCTTTGGGGTATTCCTCCAGTTGTACTTCTTGTGTGAATGGAGTTTTCGCGGCTTCTTCTAAGCTTCATCCAATTATCTCTTTCCTCCTCCTTTTTATTATTTAACATTCCTTTCATTTAAGCTAACTCTCTCAAAATTTGTTCATTTATTCCGAGTTTGGATCCATTGGTCTTTTTAGCTCCGCCTCTCTTCTTCTACGTTCATACACATTTTGACTTTCTTGTTTATCATTCTACCTTTCCGTCTTTCTCTGCGATCTTCTCCTTCATTTCTTTCATGAATTCGCACTTTAGTTATATACATCATTTTCTCTTCTTCATTGCCCTATCGGCTCTCCTTTGTACTCTTTCATATTCTTCATTGATATTACCATTGTTCTGCGATTTTGTTCTCGCCTTATTTCGATTATCATGATTGTTCTCAAGCGAATTGCCTCTTTAGTTCTGTTCTTCCATTTCTTCTCTCAATCTTTCCCTCTCGCGAGAAGCTAAACGTGCTTGTTCGTATAGTATCTTTCAATTTCATCTTCAATTTCTTTTTGCTTCCTCTGTGCTTCTCTCCATACAATATTCTTCTTCCTTCTTCCTGATTTTCTTCGTCATTTGGATTATTTCACTTCTGACATTAACTCATTTCCTTGATTTATATTATTTTGCCCATTTTAAGAATCTCTCGGGGCGTGGAATATAAGGATCTTCCGTTATTTCTCTTCTTTCATGACGTTCTTCGCATGGATTTTGCATTTCTTCTTGATTCTCTTCATTAGCATTCTCTTCAGGTAAAATCCTTATTTCCTCTCTCCATCTTGAGTTTGACCTCAGTAGTGCTTCTCGACCTTCTATTTTGTAGTCTCTTTGTTTTCCATTCTTAACTCCGTGATTTTGTCTTGTCAAGTTTGCGTTCTTAAAACTTCAATCGCCTTTCTTCATGTATTGTTTGTCTTGTCTTAATATCTCTAATGCTGCGATTTCTTCATTTCCATGAGTTATTTCTCCAATCACTTCTGGTCTCTTTCCTCTCGTCCATTGTTTACCAATTGTTGTTCTTCTCCCATTTCATCCATAGTCTAATCTCTAAGTATGCGTGCTCACTCTATCATAATCCATAAGGTCTATTGATGCATACTGGTTGAATTTGATTTTCTTCATATTTCTTGTGTTCATTCTTGAGGATTCCCCATTTCATTTCTCCCTTCTCAAACAAGTCTCCTACTCCTTCTAACAAGTTGTTGGTTGTCCGATGCATGTCTTCTTCTAGCCATTTCTCAATTTCGGTAGATTGTTGAAAATTATATGAAATTCCTTCCCTATTACTCCAAATTCTTTCAAATCACGATGTCAATCTTCACTCTTTCCCTTGCTTAGCGCCAATATGTAGTTGCAGGAAATCCTACACTACACCCTCACAAGAATCTATACAATCAAACCATTTTAAGATGAACAATCATAATTTTATTGATTAAATTCTTGAATGTTTACAAGATGAAATGGAAATGAGCTAAATAATTACAATCACTCTAAATTTTATCTCTTAATGACTTGCCCAACACTCGAAAAACATCTCCTCTCAATAGGGCCTGTTAGGGCTCTTTATATAGGGTATTATTATAGTGGATGACAACTGTTTCATTCTTATTTTCGGGAATGATTTTGCGAAATGTCACAAATGTACAAATACATAATCTCGCGACACTCTATATCTCGCTAGGTCTTCACACCTTTTCGTGTTCCGTCGTCGTCATCCATTGCGTCACTTATATTACTCTGATTCGACGCTTTTCGCTTATGTATCTTTTATGGATTTCAGAGTGCTGGTGCCAAGTATATTCTCATCTGCCAGCTGCATTCCTTACGCTCTCTTGAATCTATATCTATACCCTGCGCACTGATTCC